>CAEGAF010179804.1:0-29222 GCA_903067075.1 Micropoecilia bifurca | reverse complement strand
TGTGTGTGTGTGTGTGTGTGTGTGTGTGTGTGTGTGTGTGTGTGTGTGTGTGTGTGTGTGTGTGTGTGTGTGTACATGGTTGTCTGTCCTGTGTGTCTCTGTGTTTCCCTGTGATGGATTCAGGGTTTACTCCAATGTCCGCTGATAAACTGTATTCACTATCACCATTTTAGACATGCATTAATACCATTCTACAAAAGACACGTGAAGTTTCAGCAATATCATATTTTAGACCACCAGCAGGAACAAAATGTGTTTTTAATCAGACACTTTGCTTCTAAAATGACATTTTGAACAGATCTAAACAAAAGCAGTTGTAGATCTCAAGGAAAATGAAAACATGTATTTTCACCTCTTATGAGGTGGCAACATTCTGATGTAAATTTATCAGTTCACAGGAAAGCATTTTATAGAAGTCTAGAAAATAAGTCTTTTGCAAAAGTTTACCAATTTAACATATGAAGAAACATAGCTAAAACATAACCTGATTTAAAAATAAATAAAAAATACAAGTTTTTGTCTATTTCTATATCATTCATATTGCAGCACCAGGATAGTTATTTCAGGCCTGAGCACAAACGTAAAACATTTTCAGTGAATCCAACTATGACTTTTATATCATTCCAACTCCTATAAATTCTCTATGATTCAAGAAATGCTTTACCCTAATGCTACATGCAGTCACATTTTCACATAATTATCTATTTTATGTTTCTGTTTAGATCTAGCATATCACCGCTGAAGTCACCAGTATAATGTATTCCATACCAAAAATTGCTTCACTAAATAACCAGCGTTGTAAGCAGGAATCAATGTGTTTTCTACTCCCAGGCTCTTCAAAAAATAGTTTCATAGATTGCCTTGGCGAACACTCAAATCTCAATACAATCTACAATAAAACTCTCAGGTAAAGTGCCATCATTTATCAAGCATAACACAATTTCACCAAATACTTTGGGAAATGATGGGAATTGAAGGATCCTGTAGTTTAGGAGTAAAAGCCGAGATATCATCTTTGGCTGCATATCCCTGCATTCATCTCTTCATATATTTTGTTTTCAGCTCTGTTAGTTAAACAAATGTACATGAGTAAATAAAGTAAGACCATTAAGTGCCTTCCAGGTGACGGTCGCAGCGGCTCAGAGGAGTCTCCTGCTGTTGTTTCTCTGCTGGCCCTTTACTAATTGAACCGAGTGAACAAATCAAAGTTCTTTTTACATGTTTGCCCAAATTTGTGAAGTTATTGGTGTTTTTAAGTGTGTTGTACTGATGCAGAGTTATCAAATGCATCAGACATGCATTTGACTGATGCATTTACTGCTGGCTTCCAGAAACGTCCCTTGATCCCCAAACAGTTTTCATCTCCCATTTATTTCCAGTTACCCCACTGAGTCAGAGTCTGTATTCTTAGTTCTCTGCTGTTATTTAGTTGTGTTGCTATTATATTAAGACAAACAATAAGGCTGCAAAATTGTGGCATAAAGAAATTGTTTTAAAAGTTATAGAGTTACATTTTTACACATACTCTACATGGCCTTGACTGTCCTATAAATTATAGACTGTTAGTGATCCAGTTGGTAGGGCGTTGCTGGTGTAGACCATGTTAGGTTCAGTTCCCAACCTTGAGGCTAGCTGTGGCCACTGAGGGAGGGGGCGTGGCCCTGAGCTGCTGCAATTGGTCCAGTCTGGTATCAGTCATGACTAATGGGCCGATCTACCAGTTTTATTAATCAAAAAGCATCATAATTTAAAAAAAAAACTAAACCAAAAACTGGCTGGACTAAATTCATCATTGGCCCATCGTGAAACAGCCCGTTATACCTGAAGTCTGGTCCAAAGCTTAGACCTTTGCTGCTGATATTGCAACCTTCTCCTTCTGCCCACTTCCTGTCTGATCACTTTCAATAAATACCTCTGGTGCTAAACAAAATTTCTAAAAAGGTCAAGCGATTCATTTGGACTATTGCATTTTCAGGCTAGAGAGATTATAGGGTAACACTTTATTTGAAGGGGGGGTGAATAAGACTGACATGACACTGTCATAAACATGACATAACACCTGTCATGAACATGAATAAGCCTTCATGAATATTTATGACTGTCATAAAGCGTCATTTGGTAAATTATTACACTTTTAATACAAAGTTGACATTATTCAAAATCTTTGTTATGACAACTTGACATTAAACAAGAAATCATTACTGATATAAATTTGTTATAAAAGTATTACTGATTGCACTTTAAAAATTTGGTAACTTTATGTTATTAAAGGTAAAGTTTAAACAGTAATGGTTTATTGGTTAATGTCAAGTTGTCATAACAAAGCCATTTTGAATAATGTCAACTTTGTATTAAAAGTGTCATGATTTACCGAATTACGCTTTATGACAACAGCCATAAATATTCATGTTTATGAAAGTGTCATTACAGTCTTATTTACTCCCCTTCAAATAATGTGTTACCGATTATAGAAAAAAGACAAAATTTTGTGGCCAAGACTGAAATTTCTTCACTGGTTTGTAATTGAAAAAGCCTACAATGTTTTGCTCATCTATCTACATGGGGTTAATTGGAGGGAATGTACCTCTGCACATGCAGCGTAGCCTTCCATGCTAACCTGAAACAAATTATTTTGTTTGTTGCAGACATGTTACCCTCTACACTAACCTCCAGGCTTGCTCCTTAGATGTTCCATTCAAGTTTCAACATTTTAGTAATCCTACTGATATTGATGTGGGATGAGTGTTTTGAAATCACTAACATTTTTTTCTATACCGCTCCGTTCAGATATCACAGGACCTCCAAGGATGTCTGGTGAACTTTCGCTCTGTGGAGCAAGTTCTTGGTCGTTTTTACCTCCTGCTTCTATCATGTGGTTACTCGTCAATTAAAATGTTATTATTTGTTGCATTTGTTTTTGCTCATTGTAGGCTTTTTATTTTATTTTTAAGGTTTTATCATTCTACTCTCAAAAGAAAACTTTAAAAATAAATAATTCAAAGCCCAAACTTTCTACAACATGATGAGGCTGAAAACTTTTCTCTGTTGTTGCATGTAAGCTCAGAAAGAGAAACCTGATAACATGTTCTGAGCTCATAACTTGCTCTGAAGACATTTATGAACTCAGTTTCATAATGTTTTCTGTACTAAATAATTTACAATACAGAATGCTGGTGTTACTAATTTTAAAGCTCTTAATTAAGAAAATTGACTGAGTGAAAAAAAAACACTTAATTTTCATTGATGTTGACCACTTTTAAAACCTTAAATTTAATTAAATTGCAATAGAATGCCCTGTCAAACATCTAAATCCTAATGTCTATTAGGATTTAATTTATTGAATCACCACTACATAAGTTTTCTTTTGTTCTGCGTATCATGAAAATGATACAAAAACATTGTCAACATTACCTAAATGGTTGTAAAACTTTCCAGAAGTCAAAACCAACACATCTGCCTTCATAGACACTAATAAGAGCCTGAAAGTCTGTTGCCTGGTGACAGAATCATTTGAGACTGATGCTCTCTGTGGATGACTGATGCTCTGGATGGGTCTCAAACTTCTGCTTGATCAACATTTCATATGCACTTCTGTGTTTTCCACTCGTTAGAATCAGTGGGAACGTTGTGTGGTCCACACACACCCAATCAAACGGCGCTCTTAGTCACATCCACTAGTCCCAGCAATTTCTCTGCTATTGGAACCATCAGTCTCTAATCAGAGTGTCCAGCCTTCTGGCTTTCTAGCTTTTAATCTTGCCCCCACCCACACCCTCTCTTTCTTTTTCCATTTCCCTGATCAACTCACCCACATCATCCTTCTACACCCCCCTCCCGGCCCCCAACAATGCTCTTTCCTTTCTCACATGCAGCTCTTCCATTCATCTGTTATATTTCTATGACTCATCTTCATGAGTTTTCTAACCTTCTACCTCTGCTAAATGCACGGTCTACCTCTCTACTCTCATCCAGTGCATTTGTTCCTTTTTCCATCATCTGAAATAAATGTTAAAAGATGATAAGAGCGCAATAAATGTTGGCACCGAGCCCCTAAGCTCAGAAAAGCTGTCCATTTAGCCTAATGTAGAAACCAAAAACACGCTTGAAGAAGCAGTATTATGTAAAATGGACTTTTTGAGCTTTTCATCATGTTATAATGTTATGCCCTCATCAGAATCATACCTGGAGTGTTGCTTTGATTCTTTTGTGCATGTTTCAGAAATCCTTTAATCTCCATGGCAACCATTCAACCTCGTTGGACCTGCAGCTTCTCCTCTGAGCTGCAGTTTCCAAGCTTCCATCTCACAGAGCAGCCATCCCTGCACGTCCCCCACTCAGCTCCTTCAGACTAGCCAGCAGCAATTAGCAAACACCTGATGGAACTGTGCATCTGCTGAGCTCATTATAGGACCTCCTTCTGAGAGCAATAAAAACCCTGGTAAACCCATTGTTAAAGGGTTAATAGAGGAGCCATGTTGTAATGACTTCCTGAAGGCAGAGTTTCAGAAAGAGTAGGAGTTTTTAAAGAGGCAGAGGCCAATTTCAAGGTGCTAATTTAATTTACAAAGTCAAATTTCCTTTAGGTCACATCTGATATACACAGCATTTTCATAACAACTGAAGTTGATATAATTACTTAATTGTACTGTAAAATGGCATTATATGCCAGAAAAAAACATAATGCTGCCCATTTAAATATGCAAGTCCACAATTTAGGCTCTGATAGTTGATATGTTCTCTTCACTAGCAGTTTTTGGATTCCAAAAATAAATAAATAAATCCAAGCAGCAATAGCTGAGAGCAATGTGTAGCTGAAAAAGTTTTATATTAACTTCTGTTAGCAGCAGATCAGATTTCCTGTTCTGAAAGATCTTCTGTCTGTCACTAAAATCTGAAAACGCCACAACCTGCCAAAGCTGGGTACGGCTCTACTTCTGTTTTTAACACAGAACACAAGAGTGGATTATGGTTAATAAATTAAAGTTATGGCAGTTGTTAAATTTAGGTCTGTTTTTTTATGTTTTAATAACTATTTATTGCATTTCTAAGAGCCTGGTCACAGGCTTCAGGGAGCACTAAGAATATCTGTCTCCAAATGTAGCCCACAGAAGGCCTCGCTCACGACGAGTGTTTCACATGCAGATGTAAATTTAGACAAGTGTATTCCTTTCTTTCTGGGAAAATTCTTCCAGCGTCAACATTCCCAGAGACACTATTTGCACAGTTGTTGTGGAAAGGAGGAAAAGCAGATGTTTTTTTTTTTTTTTTTTTTTTATAATACGGCTGATTTGCATCCTGATTGAGTCGTGGCAGTGGAACTGTGTCGTTCTCTGATCAGTCACCCCCCATTTCACTCCGATCACCGCTGAGCCATTAGCCTCTGGTTCCTGTTTTACACCACCGTGCACATGGCCAGTGGCCATGAATGATCTAGTGAAATGTGTTTCTGGTTGTGTTATTATGACCAGTGATCTGAAACTACTCATCTAAATGGTGCTAGAGATGCCAAGCTGGGCAGATTCCAACAGCTAAAACACAAGCAAGTGAAAGTAGCTCAAATGCTATGTTGCATTAAAAATAATTATGATAAAAGCCGACGATTCTCACTCATTAGGCGTTACTGATGTTCTTTACAAGATTTCCATGAAACAAATTTTAAAAAAGCAAAAATATTTCTGAGGTATTTTAATACAGCTGAATCTTCTTGAGTCAAAAACAAGAGAAAACTTCTCCTTAATGAACTAGTCTATCTATCTAGATACAAAAATCCATAGAGAATAGCAAAGCTAAAAGAATAGCAAAGCTAAACCTACTGACATTTATGAACTTTCCTCTTAAACCATTTTAAGAGGAAACAAGAAAAAAGCACTTGGCTCTGCTTCCCCCACACACAACAACCAATCACAGCCCAGAGTGTTACTCAGTGTTCACTAAAGTAACACTGAGAAGTTAGTGAAGCATAGCTGTAATAAACTAGGGTGTTAACACGTAATAATAACAGTTATTACTTACGTTTTATTGTTGTTAATGCATGCTCAATACATTTTTTTGTATTTTTAATGAAGTCAGGATAAATTTGGGGAAATGTTTTAAATGGGGCTGGGGACACAGCAACAAATGGCATCCATACACAATGAAGCTGCAAAAAATATACATTCTGTACAGTATTGCAATTCCTAGCTCTAGAAATTTTGGATCAGTTCAAAATGCTCAAAAATCAATTTTAGTCTGCTTAATGTTTTGTATATATATTTAATTTAGGAAAAAGCCAGGCATCTAAGCTAACCCAATACTGGTAATTTCAGTAAATTTTATGCACAAACCCTTTATTTGTTTAAAAACAAACTGTTGGAATTTAATACGGTATGAAACTTGATACATTAGCTTGAAGTAAATGTTCTGTTTGTGTTCAGTGTCTTTTCCTCATCAGCTGCTTAAGATAAACTGAATCTCTTGATCATTGGAACAAAAAAATTAGATTCTGAATTAGAACTAGTTTCTGAATCAACTGGGGACCCTAACAATTGAAACTGAATCACGTGACGCTGAAAGATTAACATCTCTGATATATAAAAATAACTATTATCAGATCACTGAAAAGTACAGTACTGGTACAGTACGTGGTACAACTTAAATCTAACACAACAATGTGTGTTTAGTGGCAACTGCACCCCAGCGTAGCGTGTATCTGACAAACATCTGAGTATGTGGGTGTGATATCTATGTGATGCGTTGCAGGGACCATTTACCTGACATGTACTACTTTGTGTGTACCAAAGCCTGGTCCCCATGAGTTGAAATGCTGCTTTTGGTTAGGGATAGGCTGTAAAAATGAATAGAAGTCCATGGAAAATCCCCACAAACATAGAGAAACAAACATGTGAGTCCGTGTGTGTGAGACAATCTTTTAAAACTATCAGATATTAGCCATGAATAGTAGCTGCTTTGTTAAGACAGGTTAGGAGAATCGCATCAAAGAACAGACTCTAGTCATTGCTAATAAAAGCAGTGTTAACAGAGAGACCACAAGAGAAACAGTGATGTCTGCCTGACTGACGGCTGTCCTGCATTCAACACCTACACAGTCTGCAGTCAGGCATAATGAACGCTGAGTGCTGAGCTTTGGAGAGGGCACACAAATCCCCAAACAGAGCAAATTATCTTCTGAAATATCTCTCCAACAGCCGGGACTTTGTTTCCTACCAGCATTAGGAGGATAGTGGCCATTTTCTCTGAACAGCAGAAATTAAATCTGAAGTGTGCCTCAGACAATCCATTCCTCTTTGTTTTCACTGCTAAGCAGAATTGCAACATCGTTGACTGTCTAAGCACTCACCAGTGTTGAATTGTTTGGGGTTTTTTCACACAAAAAATGGCATTAAAACTCTCAAACTTTTTGCTCTGCAGAAAATAGCCTGAAATACAGAAAAATAGTGTCTAAAGCAACATTGAGTTCAATATTAGCTGTAATGGCAACACCAAAAACCGGAATTTACAAGAATTAATGTGAGATCAGAGTGATTTTGTTCCTCATCAGAGCCTCAATGTCTGGAGACAATAGTAGGTTTATGGGTCAGACTGAACCAGAGCAGATAAGCCACATTCAGAGGAAGGAGTCACTGAACTATAGGAGCTTCTAGTCACTCATCACATTACAGCACCAAGTAATCAGCTAACTCTGGATGTTTGGAGACTTCAGTGTTGATTCCAAAGGGGGTCACATATCAATCGTCTTTTGTTTCTCTCAGGGGAAAAAAATCCATATTTCATATAGTCTGCCTCATACCTGGATTTCCCAATGCTCATGGGTGGATGTATATAAACATCTTGTGTATCTTCCATGATGTGAAACAGTGTCAACTTACATTATAATTCACATTAATGAGTGTGAGACTCTATTGATTTTTTTCCTCAGATAAAACGGTCAACACGCACTAAAAACGACCCAGGTGGAATCTTGTACTTAGAGCTTCAGTTTCCAAGCTTCTGCTTCACAGATCAGCCCTCCACTGCAACTCCCTCTCTCAGCTCCTTCAAACTAGCCAGCAGCAAATAGCTAACACCCGGTGGAGCTGCTCATCTACTAAGCTCATTATAGAAGCTACCTCTCAGTGCAACTCTGGTAAAAACAGGAGCCATGTTGTGATGACTTCCTGAAGTCAGAGTTCCAGAAAGAGCAGGAGTTTAAAAGAGACAGAGACCCAATTCCAAGACTTTTGGAAAGTCAACTTTTCTTTAAGTCATATTTGTTACAGCTTTAAAAAGGAGCAGCTAAAGCAAATGAGGTGGATTAGCAGTGATGCAACAAGACATTGATGGTGTCATCCAGGACATGTTATCATTGAATATCCTCTCTGCTGCCTGGATATTGAGCTGTTAGCATGTCATTAGAATCATCGGACTGTCATTCAGCAACAGCATCTTCAGACAGAGTCTTCTTCAACAGGGGCGGAGCCAGAATCTTGTGGGGTCGTTGCTAACTCAGGATTGACAAACAGCTGCTCAGCACCAGGGCTGATTCAGAGCCCAGAATCTGTACTTTCAAAATAATTCACTGTAACTGAAAACATGTTCTAGAAGACCTTACTAGCTTAATAAATATTGGAGTAAATTGATATTATCATTGTTGCCACCACCTGTTTTGGAGGGGAGCTGCTTGTTCCAGAGGTCTGCTGGTGAGCTCCATCCCCATGGCAACATCCAGTCACTGGAGGGATGGCAGTGCTGGTTGCCGGGGTCAAATTATGACAACATTTAATTTACTTTTAGTATAAACAGAGTATTTTTGAACTATGTTGAAATAACTGATATTATCACTTAAAATATTTCACTATATGTGCAATCATGTGTTTTCAATTACTCCATTGAAGCAAGTGAACTTGGATAAGATTCTAGTTTATTAATAAGCTTTACTTGTAAGAAAAATTAGAATTCAGCAAATTACTAATTAGGCTTTAATTTTATCTTGAAGCAGGAAGAAGCTAATGGAATATGGGTCATGTAGAATGAAAAGAATCCAAACTGTCCACCTCTCTTTGCAGCTTCCTTTTGCTAGAGCGAGAGCTAAGCTGCCACACGCCTCCTCTTCACTAAATAAAGAATCACAGATGTCATTTTATACAAATAATAGTATTGGAAGCACTTCTTGACAATCCAACAAGTGTAAATAACTAAACAGATTATTTTGATGTGAGCATGATTGCAGAATAATAACCCATCTTGGCGGAAGACACACTACATTGACTCTCCATTTCTTTGTTTAGTGGCAAAGACAAACAATAATGAGATAAATGAAAGTTGTGCTCAGAATGTATTGTGGCTCTTTCTCTGTGAAGTTAAGCCATTACTTCAAAGCATGAGCACCTCACCAGAGACGAAACACAGAACTCATTTCAGATAGCATCAGAATGTGGCGCCCAGAACTGCTCCGTAGACACTGAATGAGATGCGGCTCTCATAAAGTGTTTGTTTAAGTTGCTTCACCCAAATGAGCTTTTAATTACAGTAGTGCTTTCTGAAGTGAAGCAGAAAATGTGGCCCCATCTGCATAAAATCACCCTTGTTACTGCCAGTACCACAGTCAGCGTTTTCATCTCCCGCCGTTCCTTCTCTATTAAAGTCTACATCCCTGTAAGATCAATGATTAAAGGAGTAATTAACTTCTTCCACTGGTGGGAAGTTGTAATAAATATTCCATAAGATTAGATGTGGGTGGTAATGAGTCAAATTTTCTCAGATAAATGATCCAAAGTAGCTGTCCAAAGTATATTTAAAGGAATAGTTTTAATCCCCAAACCATTTAAATGTTTTAATAAGGAAGTTTAAAAATGGACCAGCTTATGGTTACTTTTGGTTACACGTTTTCCACAGCTGAGATTTAGTGTGTCGTGTGTTTTGTTTATCGCTGTGTGCATTTATGCAGTGCTGAACAATAACAAAATATATTACGATGGACACATAATCAATAACAATAGAAAATACATCTGATAGAATATTCAATTGTTTCACTGAACTTTGGTTTAGAACCGCTCAGCATTCTGGGAGATGTAGGCAGAGGAAAACCTCCGGTCACTCAACCTCTCCTGAATGGTTAAGCAAGGTTGATGCCAAATGCTGTCCCTCCTCCTGGCTCTTATTGGTTGTTTCTGACTGCGAGCTATCGAACCACATGAAGAAGGCAGAGGAGATCCATTTTTTCACAGATTATCTGTCTTATATCCTACTGTCAGGACATGGTGACAATAGTAACAAATAAGTAAAAAACTCTTTTTTTACCTAGTGCAGTTTAAACTGTCAGATGTTTGAATGTTTAGGGTTGTTTTTTGTTTTTAAATTACTTAAACCTCTTTACAACTCTTGTTTTTCTCCCTGGTTTTTTGGTGTTTTGCAGGTGTCCTCCTGGTCACATGATCCATGTGAACGGCACCAAAAAGTCCTGTGTGTACACGTTATGCGCTACACGGCCTTGTCACCGGGGAACCTGTGTGGCCCAGTCACCCTCTAAATTCACCTGCCACTGTCCGGAGGGCTACAGGGGGCGCCACTGTGAGACGACATTGGCTGTTTATAGGGAGGATGTGGGCCTGAGCTTCAGTTCACTCTTTGCCATCTGTATCTGCTTCATGGCGTTGCTAGGTAAGTGTTGCTTCAATTCTCGTAGATTGAAGAACACCAGCTCATATTTATAAACCTGGATTACAGTGTTGTGGAACAGACTGCAGCGAGGGCATTCTGGGTAAATACTACCAATAGAAATACTTGTGTTGTGGGAGACATGTTCCTTTGCCAAACAAAAGTGAAGCATCCTGCAACTCCCAAAATCTCATACCATTCCATTTTTCTTCACATTTTGGGAAGAAGAAAGTTTCCTTCTTCAGATGTTTTTATGTTGTTTCCATCAGTGGTTCTTGTTGCAGCGCCACTGCTGGTGAGGGGGCAGCGGGACAGGTTTAGTTTGGTTTTGTTAAGAGTCATTCTGATTGGTTCTCTATCAGACTATATTTATGTTTAACCTTTTGCTCTCTGATCTTTTCAGTACCGTTTGGCACTGAAAAGGTTGGAACACATTTTCCAACGTTTCTAAATATATATGTACATGTTATCAAAGCTGCTAAATTAGTCCTCTTCATTTGAGAATTTGCTGTTCTTCGGTCATAAAATTGGTGAAATCTAGACAGTTTTACATCAAGAGGAACCGCTTCACATATTGCTGTTCTCTAAAGGAAATTTCTGAAAAGGCCGAGGTACAAATGTTATGTTCAGCTGGTGTTTTTCCCCCTGCCATACACATAAGGATAAAAAGCTGGTATATTTCCAAATTCTCCTTAGTGTCTTGTAAACTAAAGTTGTTTACTTTGCTCTTACAGCTGAGTAGGTGTTAGTGACTGAGTTTAAGGATGTTTTTCTGGTAAAAGGTTCAAATTGTAGCCTAGGGCTTCACATTCAGCCGGGGAACCCAGCCTTGCACCCTTTGCATACAGAAAGTGTGAACATCTGAAAAACAAACAGAAAACAAGTTATCATTAAAAAAAAAGTGATTCAAAAAAAAAAGTGAGAAATATCTGGCTTTATGTTGACAGGAAATAAAGATAGGCCTTACTCTGTGTGTTTTACAGCTTTGATTCTACAGCTTATGTTGTTTTCAGCGAGTGTTGTATGGAAAAGGGCTAACTAAATGATTGACGTGTGTGTGCGTGTGTGTGTATGTGTGTATTGTACATCTCTTAATAACCAAATGAAATATTACATGTTACATCACAGAATTCAGTGTTTCACAACTTCTGCAGTCTGGGAATAATTCAGTATTCTTGAGGAATCCCAGTTCAGGCCTGCCGGCCAAATGTCTCAGATTCATTAATATTCTTAGGATTCCTGTTTGAAGCTGGAGT
The DNA here is from genome assembly GCA_903067075.1 of Micropoecilia bifurca. NCBI lineage: Eukaryota > Metazoa > Chordata > Actinopteri > Cyprinodontiformes > Poeciliidae > Micropoecilia > Micropoecilia bifurca. Next base: position 17,334 of record CAEGAF010179804.1, on the reverse strand, counting down.
AGCCACCGTTTCGCTCACAATGAAATATGACTGTCAATACTTTGAGCTATTTCAGGTGTTCTGTCTGAAACATACTCATAAACCCTTGGTTGGATTGGTTGCATTGGGTGTGCCTGAAAACACACTGGATTTGTAAATGTTTATGAAGGGTTTGCAGTAGAGTTGAATTTGGCCTGTTTAAACAGTCATTTTTCTGTTGCAAGCATCGGAAAACTTTAGAATTTAAAATGTTTTCAGATGCAACTTTAGATGAACAGTTATCAGCAGGGATATCAGTGTGTCCTTCATGGCATGAAACCTTAGCTGTCGAATGAATGGCTGAAATGACAAGTTTCACAAACAGATCCACAGGTTAAGAAGCTGGTCAGAAATTTACAGCCAGATTGAGATTGTATTTTATTTTTTTCTGCTTGGTGTAATCCACAGTTGAGACTAAAATTATTCATAACCATGGAAGATTTTGGTTTAAACTTCTCAGTTTTATTTTTATCAACATGTTTCATTTTATTGGAAGTCACACTTTCTGGAGTCACAACTTGAATCTAATACAGAGGAAAGAAGCTGATGGCAAGGAGGCCTTTTAACCTCAAAATATTAATATGTGTTAATCAATATGACAATAGAAACATGCAACAAGGTGATCACCAACTTTAAGAAGCATTTAAATATGCTTTTATGCATTTTAAGAAATAATTTCAAGCATATTTTTTTTAAGTCTGTACCCTGTTCACATTGTGCATAATGTTTATGGCCAATAGCCGATATTTTCCGATGGTGTAAATATTGCAATAACCTGTCGACTACACCACTATGATTGCTTCTCTGCTTCAGTTAAAAACCTTATTACTCTCACTGACACATGACAAAACAAATAACACATGGTCAACTAAATGGATGTACAAATGGCAACAAGATGGAAATAACTATCAGTAATTAATATCGGCCCAGTTTTACTCAGAGGATCGATTCTGAAATGTTGATGCTGATATTTTGCTCATACTTAAATGTGGCTTCCAAAAAATGAACTCTACAAATACAATGAAATTAGATTTAGCTCTTGGCTGATTAAATCAATAATTGTTTAAATTTATCTGATGTCCAAACTGTTTTATGTACCTTAAAAACACTCAGTTATCAAAAAAAAACTAAGTCAGAATTCCATGACACTTTTCATGTAAAAAATAAGAGTGAGAATCAAATGAAAGGCTGCAACATCAGTCCAAAACCATGAGGGTTGGTCAACCTTGGTCAACTTGATAAGTTAATCAATTAGTTATTAGCAACTTGTTTTGCACACTGACAAGGAAAGGATGAGTCAGTTTTTGAATTTTCTCAGGTAGATCAGAAAATGCTTGATTAGGGTTTCATTCTGCGAAACAATAAAAGTACAGAGGATGGAGAAAGAGTCCTGAAAGTAAAGCTAGTAGAAAATAAACCAACTGTAGTTGGTATGATGGTGCAGCTGTCTCATGTCTTAGTAAGGATACGACAAGCTTGTGCTTTTTGCAAACACATCAGGTTTGGTAACATAGTTTTCTAAATCTTCTAAGAGAATTGCTGTCCTACAAGAACTTCTTGTCTTTGACTTTCTGTAAAAGAATAAACAATCTGGATCTTTCGGAGTCTTCAACACTGTTTTTGTACACCGAGAAACAGTGACAATGTGTTTTAAGAAAGAATCCATAATAGTCATTCTCAGGAGAGCAGGTAAGCCCACCAGGACGCAATCTGTTCATATCGCCCAAGGACAAAAAAACATTTATTTTTGCTTTTACATAATGCCTTCATGCATGCTGACACTCTATATTTTTCAAAACTGAACCTCAGACATTTTGAAAACTAAACGAGCCCCTGATGAGCTCGAGCCACATTGAGATTCAAACGGCGCTGTGGCCACGCCCTGCAGGACGCAAAGACCTGCAGGCTAACAGGTGATTGGTGTTGTGAAGAAGCGATTCTCCAGTAAGAGACAAAACTTTGCAACTAATAATGTTAACTCTGCATGATGACACCACTTTATGCTGACAGAGTTGACCTTGGCTACTTTGACCTCACTGTGATGCAGTGAGGTCAAAGTCAACTTCTGTAATGTCTACAACAAATTTTAGAAAGACGGTTTTATTGCTACTTTTCTAAAAAATAAATAAATAAAAAGAGGTGATATCACTGTGATATCCCATTTGATATCACAGTGAGAAGAGCTAAACACTTTTTACACGTCCTGATCTTTAGTGAGGTTTCTAGGTTTCCAGGCTCCTTATATTCCTAAATGTTTAAAACTGCAGTTTAATGTATATTTAGAGGGAAGTCATGGATTTAATACTGTATTTTGGTAGTTGCCACATTTTTATGCAGCCCCTCTGATTTGGGTAAATGAAGATATAGCAGTCGTTAAAGATATTTACTAATATACTCATTAAATAGCTAGCATGACTACAACTTATACTATACTTATACCTTATACCTTTGGCTATGCATAGCCAAAGGTATAAGTCCTTTCAACTCTTTGATTTCTGCTGCCACTAACGTTTATGAAAGAATTGGCTGTTCTCTGTATCTCATTGAATTAGCTGTGTTCCCATTAACTACAGAATTGGGCAAATATAAATATAGAAAATAAATTTGCTATATGGAAACACTCCAACTTAGGAAAAAAACATGTTTTTCAATGAAAAGCAGTGAAAACACTTTTATTGCACTACACAAGTCACATAATCAACAGCAGGATGTGACTACTGGTGAAAACAATGGAGAGAAGATGACAGGAAGTAGCAGGAGCATGAAGGTTTGTTTTTGTTTTTTCGAACAATATGCAGCTGGCTCCACTAGAACTCTCACAGCATCGCTGCAAACGATTATTTAACCCGGCATCCAGACTTTATCTACTGAGTGCCATTAACGTCTGTGTGCGTGACCAGGCAGCAGTGTCATTACTTTAGGTGTTGTGGTGTTTCTACACAACGCATTAGCTGTGTGTTTCCGGATGTTTCTAATTATTTCTGAAATGTGTCGGATTGTTGCCTCAACTTTTGAAGTGCGGTAAACTAAAGCAGTAGATATTTAAGCTGTTGGAATAATGCTATCACACTTACACTAACAGGGGCCTGTAAACACACAACACTTAGAAGCTGTTGTAATAATTACTGCATGATGCATTATGATACATTGCATTAGGTGCTAATAGGAAGCACAACCTTGAAGGGAAGGACAACAAATCAATTGTTTGTTTTTTTCAGTATATCAGGTAGAAGTGGTAGAAGGGGTGCAGCTGGAACTGGATGGAATTTTGTCAAGTCATTTCTTGTTTAAAATGATGTTTTGCAAAGCAAGTAAAACTTTAGAAAGCAAAGATTTTATCCTATTTTAGATTTGGGATTCCTCACATAAAAATTTTATCAAACCACATTAGTTGACATTCTGCTGAAATTCTGCTCAGGTTTCATTAATCCATAGATCTCCTAAAAACATGCGGATATATGTTTTTAGTCTTTTAACGGTGATATAACTTGTAATGTTGCAACAGTGGTTACTATTATAACTATTTAATAACTAATGTATTTAAAATTTTTAGACTGATTGGTGTTGTAATTGTGAGGGTGTGAATGCAGCAGACCTTTTAGGTGATCATTATCGCCTCCAGAAATAAGAATATTTGCACAAATAAACAAAAGTGTTGACATTAAAAAGAACTGAAGGATGCAAATAGTTTCAGACTGAGCAACAGGCCAGAGTCCACCACACTGGACAGAGTCCAGCACCACCCTGAGACAGCGCAGGGTGGGTGTGGGTGGGTGAGTGGAACAAAAGGTCGTCAAAAAATGTGGATATGCAACCAAAGTCTGTTTATTTTTCTGTTTATTTTTCTAATATCCTTAAACTTGTGCTTACTTAACATAAGTTTCAACCATACTGAGAAATTCAGCACAACTGGTAAGAGATTTAAAAAAGGTCTCAAGATCATTTGAAATGATACAGAAAACACAGAAGACACTGGAGTAACATCCAATCACTGCAATGTTTATGGTTTTAAAAATGTTAAAAAATAAAAACTTACAGAGGAAACACAGTTTTGCAGTCTCGATGTTTCCATAAAATGGGAAATGAAATTAGAATAACATATGAAAGTATAGAGGATGTAGTGCAGCAAACCAGCTCTGAGCAGTAGCTGCATTTCTATTACAAATGTTCACAAATCTTTGTAGATCTTCTGCTAATGTGGAAAAAGCACAATTGCAAAATAAGAAGTAGAAATCAAAACTACACGTGAATAACCTTGTTCACGCAGTGTCATTAAAAATTATGTCAGTGATCATAATTTTTACTTTTATGAATTATGAATAGATTAATGGCTGGTTATTTTCATAATCCAGCCCTGGTGTTAGCGCTCATCATCTATCAGCCAATCAGAGGAGACTTTGGCGTGTTATTCAGGCGTTGGAGCAACAAGCCCCGCCTACTTGGGAGCAGCTACGTACAGTATGCTCCGTTTTGGGGAAATTGTAGTTGGAGATTTTACAGAATAGTCATGGATTCAACATGGATTATTATTCATGTGCAATTTTAATGCCTTTTCTTATTTAATGGAAACTTGGTAATTGCAAAATTTCTGTGTGTTTTTTGACATTAGCGCAAGAGGCCACAAACATGGACAAGTTGCTTGATGAAACATGGAACAATTCATTTAAAATAGTTTATTTAGTACAAAGAAAAATATAATGTTGCTGACATAAAGTTTCTTAAAAGAGTCATTTTAAATGGCACATAGACAACGTTGGGTAAATCCCATATCACAGAACTATCAAGAGGTTTAATATGACGAGCAGGATGTGGTTGTAGGTCATTTGTACATATATTGTCATGTGGGCTGTGGCCATCAACCTCTCTGCAGGAAACTGGTAAAACCATCATTGACCTCTGAGAAGAGGTCAGCTCTGGCTTCGTGTCTCTACATAAAACCTCCAGGCCCCAGGACTGGAGGCTCATTTAGAAATGACAATGTCACACACAGCTAAGCACAAGAATAAAAAGAAGATCAGGTCTGACAGAATCCCCAAAGGTTCACCGGCCTGGTGTCACTCCCATCCTTCACACAGTGACATTTTGCTGGTTGAAAATCATGGATTTTTTTTCAAAACAACAGACTGAAACAGGATTCACTGGTGGTTTTTGGTCTGAAAAACTTTAATTGTGGATTAGTTATAGAGCCAAGAAACAATCATTTTATGAGAAACTGTGAAACTGTATTGTTTGTAAAACAGAATCTATGCACATTCAGCTTTTCTGTAATTTATCGGTTCCTATTATTACCCACAGTGTGATTATTAATTTCCTCCATTACATTGGTAAACTGTTTGATTCCTAACAATATGAAATAATTGATCATTTTATTACTGTTTCCCACCAAAGCCTATTGGAGGGCAGTTAGTTCGCTATCACCTCTTTTTCAAATGATTTTAATAACATGTTGATCTTATTTCTGTTGCCATACTTTATATATTTATATAAATCTTTCTTTATACACATTTGACAGAATATTTTTGGACATCTGTAGGATATGTTGGTTTTATGTGTTTTTTTATGTGTTACAAGAGCAAGTTGACATTGACCGCTCCATTCTGGGTGAAACCCAACACACGGGACACAATACTGCCAACAGCAAGAAAAGTTGAACATTGTACAGCTTCCCTGTGTTGTGACTCAAGCCCACATGTCCACATCTACGTGTACAAGCACAAAATGTCACATGTTGAATGTCATTGGTGATTGCAGGGCTAGCGATCGCCACCTCATTGTGCAAGCTCCATAAAAAATGAATGAAGCAGCTCCCATGTGTCTTTAAGCGCAAATTTATCTCCAGTTGAGTGGATGATGTTGGTTTTTGCCACTGGCTCACTTCAGTTGCCAACCCATACGAGGCTGGGTGTATTCTATGCAGGAAAACCTGAAAACTTTTAAACATGTCTCTACAGGAGTTATGGCTGTAGAGAGCCACATACAGTGTGAGGACAAAGCCACTGCTGAGAGCCACAAACTGACCCCAGAAATGTTACACAGTCTTTGCTATGCTTTATTGTAATATAGCAGGATCCCCAACCCACCCATTGTATTTATAGTTTTATAAATCTTCAATTTCATTCAGAAACTGTGTTGGTTTTTGTGCCAGTATAGTGGACTTTAATAAAATGGTCAATCATTGTACCGTCAAAGTCTTTGACTCTTTCTCAGATTTGATTCATGCATTAAAATGAAGCACTCCACAGGTTCGATTGTATTTGTTCTTGGAAGAAATTCCTTAGTTCCACATATAGCATCTGAAATCTGCATGAATTCATGGAGTGCTGCTGTGTATTTCAGGAGTCCTACTCCTGGTGTGTCGGTAGCTGTTTGCACTTAACGATTGGATCGTGGCGTATCAGCTGTTCATAGAAAATCCTTTGGACACCTTTAAGAATCATATTCTGAAGTTTCATAGACCTGCATTTGATAAGGCCAGTGTTCCATGACTAGAACCTAGAAATGGACTTAAGATAAAGCTGTTTTCTTGATATTTACGCTTTCATAGCAAGAAGGTCAGAAAGCAGCAGCAGAAATTTTGTAGCTGCTAAACTTCTGCATCAGCCTCACTTCCTCCCCTGGAGGCGGATGAACTTGGAACACACTAGTGTCTAGTTTGCCTGTATTAAAATCCAAAAAATGTTTTCTTTGCCTGACTGTCTGTATTTGTCTGCTAAATATTCATCTTCTTGTACCTTTAGCTCCGTAAAATCTATTCCTAAAGGAGAAACTTGCCTTGGGCACAGTCACACAGAGAGAATTGCCGCTGACAGGCTCCCTCTGTTTAATTGAGGATGCTGCAACAGAAGAGCCGAGTCAAGACGGAGACAGAGAACAGTAGAAGAGATCAGAGCGCTACAAAAATACAACAGGACAATGAAAATCACCAGAGGAAAACAAAAGAGAACTGATGAGATTATGCAGCAGAGGTGGTACACAACATTCTTTTTGGGTTTTTTTCATTAGAAAAAAGGAAACCAGGAGCTGCGTAGTTCTGAGGAGGATGGTGAAAGTGAGCACAGCTTCTGGCAATGTCTGCGCGTCTCATTGGTATTTCAGAGGGCAACTGCTTCACACCCTGGAACTAGTCAGACACAGTTCAAATGATCATTTCTCTCTCTGTCTCTCTCTCTCTCCCTCTCTCTCTCTTTCTTTCTCTCTCTCTCTCCTTTTTTACCTTTATTCCACAGCTCTCCCTTGCAATTTAGCTTCAGGCTTGTATTAAATGCGACATCCAACCTTGATCCTGTTGAAGCTCAGTTCTGTTTTAAGTGTTAATTACTTGATTTGTAGGCGTATAAGGTGCTGTTTACTCAAACCTGCAGAAATTGAGATCAATGCTCCAGGGGCTCCTGTAGTAATTTCAATCGGTGGAGCATTCCGCGCTCGATTGGTCAAGCATTCCTCTCTCTGAAATTTAAGTAGCAGCAAGAGACTTTTTTTTTTTTCATCAAAAATGTCTTTTGCCATGTGTTTGAATCGGCCCAGCAGAGGAAGGGCAGTAGCTCTTAAATAAGACAATTCCAAAGAAAAATGATATCTGGTTTTCAATGTTTTGGTCTGATTTGCATTTGCATTCAGAATCCTCGAGTTAATACTTTCTAGAATCACCTTTTGTTAAAGTTACACCTGCAAACCTCCCAGGTTATGTCTGCATTAGATTTCCCCTTAAAAGAATGACATATTTCCCATGTGTCTTTGCAAATTATCTTCCCAGTATTACACAATAAAGAGATAGAATTAAAAACATCTGCATTATTTAAAAAACATCAAGACTCCAACTTAAGATGTATCTAAGTGGGAACCTATAACTATCTTCATATTGTAACCTTGAATCTTTTATTACTTTAGTCTTATTTTCATTATGCCTACTGTCGTCCCTTTAACTGTAATTATTGTGGATGTATGTATTCATGGATGTTGTCGATGAATGTTGACTTGTCTTAATACATTTGCCTGTTTATCTGAGGCAAATGTACTTCTGTTTTTCCTCCATCAATAATCCCCAGATGACAGCCTGTCAACCTTATTGTAGGTTAAATGTCTAAAATGGTCTGTGTAAATAAGATGTTAATAAAATGTGAAATGTGACAAAGGCAGATGTGTATATGAGATATATATATATATATATAAGAAAGTTATTGAAAATAAAAAGTAAATCATCATCATTGGATGGAATGTTTCTGTGAATGTCAGTTTTTACCATCAGCATCTTCCACATGTCCTTCATGCACCTACATGGCTTTAAGCAGGACTTCATTTGGCTTCTTTTTGTTTTTGACTTAAAGGTTAGATTTGTGTGTAGTTGTCTTGTTGACAAATTCTCCCACCAGTCATCTCTTGATATGTCTGTGATGTTTAGAGCTTTGGATGTTGTTTTCTAAACTGTAGACGAATTCTGAAATGGCACTGGGTTTTATTCGGTGGTATCTGAGAAAAGGGGGACTCCACACTTTAGTTTTTCTTTGAAACAAAATGAATAACTTTCTGAGGTGAACACTTTTATTTTATGTATATTTTATACAAATTTGGCCAGTTTGTGATGGTTGGCTCGTTTAGGTTCCTACATTGCTTCGACTCCTCTCTGGTCTTTGTGGACTCTTTGATGCTTCTCGTTTTCTTTGACACCATAAGTTACCAGATGTAGTTTTAGTTCCTCTAGTCCATGAGAGACAGTTCAGTGTTGAACAACTTGTAAGTGTTACTGAAAGTACTGCAGCGCAGCAACATAGCTCAACATTATGAGGTGTGTATGGGCATTGCAGCGACCCAGGGTAAGGCTCACAGCTGCTTGTTGCATCAGGAAACCAGACAGATTTACAGAACATTTCATTGGCTGTGTTTCAGTTTACTTTAAAATTTAATTCCTTTTGAGCAAAGCAATACGAAGCTTGAATGAATCCACCCTACTGAAACGGTATCAGTGCTTCCACAACATTGAACTTTTTCTAAGAAGTTGAACATTGAACTTTATAATGCCAAGTTGAATACGTTTTTTTGAAGAATTTGGGTTGGTTCTGTGACACAGGAACTGGTCTGAATATGTTTCTTGTATACTTTGGTGCAGAAACCTCTGGGTTACTTGATATGCTCTGCACAGTAGAGCTCATTCTGTCAGAGATTGAGCTCGACTTCATAAACATGACCCAGGTCTTAAAGATGCCAACTAATAGGTCCCCTCCGAGTGTTCAGTCCTCTGCAGGGACACATTAAGTCACACACTAACACTTTGTCCTTAAATACCTTTATTGCTTTTGAATAAGAAGGGATTAAGGCAAAGGTCAAGCAAGACCTGGTCCAATCAGGGGTGACGTTAGTCCCTTAAAGCTCTAGCTAGTCACAATTGATTTGTGAGAGTGTTTCCTCTCTGGTGCATACATCTGACCATCAGTAAGGAAGTAAGTTGACACTCATTCATGCTGTAGATTAGGCTCTATCCTGAACCACTTGGTGAGTTTTATGAATGAGTTGTATCTGAAATACTGTTGGAAATGAGCACTTGGGAATTCTGCTTGCCGTTGGATCAACAGCCACACGTGTGTGAGGGTTTGTGGACCGAGTCCAAATAGATCCAAATCGTCTCTTCAGATCAAAGGATATTTCACCATTTGAATCCTTTCTGCTCATTTTTTAGGAGCTTGATATGTGTTCATTCATGTTGTCTGAAAAGTTAACTTCAGGTAAAAGACCCAATAATTACAAAAACCATTCACTGTCCAGCTAATAACATTAAACTTGATCTTATTATTTTTCACATAGTCCTGCCTGTCACTTGTCTGCATGTCCTTGATCTTATGGGCTGTCAGTTATATTAGCGATTTGAATTGAGGGGTGCTGTGAACAAAAATTGTGTGTGTATGTGCTGAAACTATGTCTAATTTGTTTTTCTCAAATTCATTTAGTCCTCATAAACCAAGTCTGTCACATGACAAAAATACCTTCTTGTTATGCAAACAGGCGAACCACTGTTGCCTTATCGCCTCCAGCTCTGCCAATGTGTGATAAATGTGTGACAAGTCAAAATTGTTCTAAAATTATAGTCAAACAGCTTGACAATGTGTAGCTAATTCAACATTTTTTCAATTGCTATTAGAGATCCCCACATGACAGACTGCTCTCCATATTCAGATGAAAACAAATTTGTACCTGGTCCCAGACCAGTGCTTAGATTTTAATTAAGAAATTTGCTCTAATCCATGACAGGGCAATACAACTTTTCTAGGCTTTAGGACAATTATAGGAATGCAACAGTGATTTATTGAAGAATTTTATTTCGATCTGGTTTATCAGCTCAGTTGTTCAGCAGTGAGCAGAACAAACGCTGTGAACTCTGACCAGTTTGCACTACCATGAATATTTGCGTCACAGTTAAAACCTTGATTTTCAAGCACAGGAGCCTTTAAGCATTTATGTGTTGCATATCGTGAGCCAGCACATACATCATTTACTGTCCATCTTTCATGATCACAATGTTGGCCTTGAGACATACAACTGAAAATAAACTTTCAGTGTTCAAAACAGAAAGAAATATTGGTTTTATGCGAGTATTAACTGTTAGTTTAGCCTCTGAAAAGTGAGCCCTGTTCAGTAATACGATCCAGTCTAAACCTCAGTCTGATACCATGAAGGCAGCGTTTTATTGATTGTTCTGCCAGATCTTCCTTTAGATTTCCTGTGGACAGTGAGAAGTGGGGGGAACAGGACCTGACGTGAGGACGGCCTGTTGAGGTCTGTAGCCTCTGCATGCGTGGCACCAGCCTAACCACGGCGCCACGCCACGTCCTGGGTGGAGCTCTTCTATATATGTTCCTATATTGGAGATTTAATCCGATACTCGTTTTTTCCTGATATCGGACCGATTTCCGATATGAATATCGGATCGGGACACCCCTGCTGTTTGTGTTAAAGAGAGTTCACAGGATTACCTGAGATGAAACAAAATGAACAGAAATAAATGCAACGTTTTTCACAGTTTTCTCACGTTTTGCTGCTGGGACTCCACCAGGAGGGGTTCTATGTTCAGGACCGAGATTCTCTGTGAACATGAAGTCCCTGTTTGTCCACGCTGAAATATTGAAATGATTTCATTCCTGGTCAGTGCTTGGTATCCACATCCTTGTTCCCCCGAACATGAAAAAGAAGTGAAGAGTCTTTTTTTTATTATTTCTGTCTTTCCTTGCACAACACAGCAGTGATGCATAATTGATTCAAAGTATAATGGAGCTTGGGCTGAACTGAAAATAAATTCCTGTTGGAAGCTTGAATTATTTCAGCTCGGGTGTGTAGTTCAGAGCTTTTGTTGTTCCTTCTTACATTTATTTATTTTCATTTGTTGTTTTTCGTTTCTTTTTTGATGGTTTCCTTGAAATAACAAAGTCAGTCCTGATCAATAACCCAACACAATATCTGGACAAAAAGCATCGTGTCAGACGATGCTTGTGTGGTTGTGCTGTCGTGTACAAAACTGCACAGTGTCAAAAATGCTCATATTATACTATATAATAGTATAATCTATCATACAGATTATCGATTCTAAAGTTTAACTGGTTTATTAATAAATATGACTTCATAATTCATAACAGCCTGGACACCAAAGCCAGTGTTCAGAAGTGATGGTCGATTCTTTTTCTTTATCGTTACATACATCTATTGCACAATGAGAAAAAAATAGAATAATTTAAGGCTTTTTTGAACAAATACATCAAATTTGTGTTTAGTATCTTGGATCTTAAATCCTATCTGATGACAGACCATTTCTGTCCTGTTTGTCATGATTCTTGATTTTCTGGTCATAAATAGTATTTATTTCATATTTCATTATGTTTCCTTGTGTACAGTTCTTTAAGTGTGTTAAAATCCTGATTGGTTGTTTTTAGTTACTTTTTGTAAACCATTTGTCCTGTTTTATGTCGGTGTTCATCTTGCTTTCAGGTCTCTTTTCCATTGACTTCTTGGTTTTGTGTTATTCTTTTTTTTTCAGAGTTTATATGGATGTCATTGCAGACTTTGACTAGGCCAGTGTCATTACTGTGGTGACACTGAAACCAGATTGAATGACTTCAAGGTGGTTGGTCATCGTTAGGAAGCCATTTAACTTTTTCAATCTTTTTGAAGGGGAGGTTGAAGATCGGCTTGTAATTCTGCAGTAGTGATTTGTCCAGATTGTTCTTCATCAGTGGTTTGATAAATGCTATTTTTAAACACCTGATGAGAGTTTACTATTTGAATGCGATCAGATCAGAAGTTTGTTAAAGGAAAGTTGTGTGTGAGATATGGAGACAGCAGGAGGAGAAGCTGAATTGATCTATGATATATTCTAAGTTTTTTTTTTGTGATTCAGTTTGTATTAATTGTGTCATTTTCTCCAGATTGGTATCGATTGGGCTCAACATTGGTTATGAGTTTGATACTGATGTACAGATTGATAGTTTTCAGCATTTTTTTCTTTCCTTCTGACTTTCTTTCTCTCTTCATTTCTTTCACCCTGACATAATGGGGGATTTGTGTGCAGAATTTGGAGGAAACAGATTCATGTAATAAAATTTGGGATGAAGCTGTTACATAGAGAAGCACTGTGGATGCTTTCTGGGTGCTTTGTGGGGCAGCAGTTGCAAAAAGAGAAATGCTGATTACCACGACAAGTTTCCATTTTCTTCTGGATTGTACGGAATCCTACAAGCCCATGTCCCACCAAACAGATGCATTTTAACACCCTGCTGTTGAGGTTGTGCCCAGAACAAAGAGACGGATAGAGAAAGACTGACGGTTCTGATAAATAAGAACAAAAAACAAACTGCAGGCGGAAAGGAACCGGGCAGATCGCTGCCTTTATTCGATTTGATTTCACTGAAGGCTTTACTGCCCTTAGAACTAAATATATTTCTTAAAGAAGTAGTAATAAGAACTTCCAATTCAGTTACTTTTCTTTGGCACTCCTTACAGTGTCTGAGGGATGATGTGAGCTCCCACAGAAATCCACTTCCTGCAGCTAATTATTTTTCGCTAAATCTAGATTTTAAAAGTGGGAACAAGAGGAGAAATGACTTTGAGACAGATATTTACTGGTGAATATAAACTGCATATTGGTGCTGGCCTTTAAACGTACATCAAACGGCGGCACATTAAGAGCAGTGAAGGTGAGCAGTGTTAGATCAAACACAGAGGGATGGATGCAGTAAACAGAATTATAGTTTCATGGGGTAAAATCTATGCCGTATTATTGACTTGTGTTGATGCACTCATAGACACTGATCTCATTGCAGGCCAGCTTGGATATTGATTTTTCTGACTGGAAATCTCATTACACTCACACACACACTCACACACACTCATTTAGCACCAATTGAACCTCTCAAAGTACAATGGATCCCCCATTGAGAGTGTTCACCTCTGACCTGTCCAAGTTCTCTACAGGATACTGAAAAAACGCTAGTCAGTATTAGCATTTGAACGATGCTAAGTTGGTGCTAAGGGCCCAACATCTCCGTAAGGGAATGTCACCCATGTCTTTCCACCACCTGACCAGGAAATACAAGCTTTACATGAAATTATGACCTTACCAGCTGTGTAGTTGGACTATAATGTTCTTGTTGTGGAACTGCTAAACAAGCTCATGATTTCCATCTAATAGGTTTTGTGAATCCGCCATTTTTTCCCCTCTTAGTGATTTTGTAGTCCAAATTCAGTTATGCCGAAGTTGAAAGTAAACAAGTCAAAATATTTGGTTTTAGCGTGTATTAACTCACAGGATTCCTTACATCATCCCCCGGCATCAGAGCCTCTTCAAAGTTTCTGGTTAAATTAGGTTTTTCTCTGGAATATTCCCACATCAATGGAGAAAGTCCGTTTGCACCGAGCATTTAAGGATGAATGTTTTAGCAACCTGCACCATATTGAGTGGGAATTTCTGAAAGACTTCATCAAATAACACTGAAATGACAGCAAAGCTTATTTTAGAATTGAATGTTGCGTGTTGATAATGACACGTTGTATTTCGCCATTGGTTTGATAGCATTGTATGCTAGCTGTTCGCTGCATTGAGAATATAACTGTACTGCATGTTTTCAATACTATACATATATATATATATATATATATATATATACATATATATATATATATATATATATATATATATACATATATTTGCCTTTGTTTTAGCATATAATTTTCTAAACATATATCTATCTGTTGTATCTTATAGGAGAACCTGTAGCATCTGAGCTAGGCTTACACTTATAGCAACATAGTGGGCTAATTCACTGGTTATTTTGCAAAAAACAGGTGACGACTGGAAAACCATTTTAAAAGCAGGTTGGCTGCATGAGTTCAGGACGTTGACGTCTAAAATAAGAGTCTGGCCAGAACGTGGTGGACAGTGGAGCAGAGGAGAGAGTGAGAGTTAAACCAATAAAAAGATGGTCAAAGACAGCGCAGGACCTTGGAGGCTTTGTAAACAGATAAACACATAATCTTTCTTTTAAGCTCACAAACGCCCTGTCAGAAATACCGATCAACTTCTCCATTTCTCTGTTTGCCCTCCAGAGAGAGCTTTGAACAGCACAGATGCATCTTGTACACCCTGACCCCCAGCTTCCCCACTCACCTCTCCGTGGAGCTCATTCCAGCCACTTCATGCTCACACACTCACACACAGCTCTGCCGAGGACAGCAGCAGAAAGCGGAGACGCGTGAAAACACAGTCTCTGCTGCCATAAACCAAAGAGGAACACAGTTCATATTTGCTGCTGTTTATTTGCTTGTGAGTTATTGTAGTGTGTTTTTCCCTTCATGTGGGCCTGAGCTCTAATGCACAGGGTATTGATTCCAGCAGAGCAGAGCAGTCATCTTCACAGCGGCTCTAGATCAGATTCTTTCTGTTCTTCCTGCGCTTCCCTTCACATGTCATGTTGACTTTTTGTGTTGCACCAAACGGGAGTATTTAACGGAGTCGATGTACCATCCCATGCTTATTTGTTTCAAAGTCGAAGAAGAAGCAAAAACCAATATTTGTTCATTTAAAAAAAAGCTAATTTTGATGTTGAGCATATTATTATTAATATCAAAACATTGAATATGAATAAATATAAAGAAAACAATGAAAACAGTAGAAATGGTGCACTGGTGGAAATGGCAGGTTGTGGTATCAATAACAGATCATCATGTAGGGATTTTTAGCTGCAGGCTTTGCCAAAGGGAGTGTTGCTGCATGTAAACAGATCCTGTTCCAGAGGGAAGCAGAGCTGCTATAAGCTAGAAGCTGCATCAGCTACATTACATTTGTCTAAAAAGTCTCCAGATTTGTAGAAGACATTTATTCCACTTTAAACTTGATGCATCTGGGGACAGATGATTTGCATCCCCAAAAGCTAAAATAAAACCTGAACTAACTAACTCCAAACCCCAGAGGAGTTGAACAGGAAGTTCAAAGCGTTTCTTCCCTCAGTCATAACGTTGGTGAGGATCAGACCCTCGTCTCCAACGTCTCCACACGACCAGATACAGATTTAAAGAGGAGCAGCAAAAGCAAAGGAGGTGGATTAGCAGTACTTGCTGTCAACTGATGTCATCCAGTGAAATACTGTCTCTGCTGCTCCGATACGTAGGTGTCACGTTGTTATGACAACCATGACAGACTAGCCACAATGACTCTTTGAAGATACTTTGAAAACATAAGTTATGAGAAAATGTTTTCTTCCATTGGGAAAAAATAAAGTATTTTTGAATTGAGTAGAACTGAAACTCACAGAAACTTAAAGTCTCACTAACTCACTAACATTTATTAGTGTTAATGACTGGTGTGAATTTTTTGTACAACTTCTGGACAAGCATTCTAACATGTCAGTTAGCATGTGAATATTAGCGGACAGAAAAGAAGGAAGATGTCCTAAAGTAGATAATCAATACTTGATAGTTTTCAGGTGTTGCTATGGCAACTCAAACAAGACAAATCCTGTGCCGTTCTGGATTGTGTTCGAACACGACTGCAGAGTTTATCCAGCCCATCCCCTCCCTCATTAATAATTGATATTACTCATGTCTGAGGCAAGTTGCCGCTTTAGACTGGATTCATTAATGAGTTTAATTAGCACATAAACTTCAATTAATTATGTGATAGGAATCCCTTGTAGCTTCTTGTAGGCTCAGTTTGTTCAGTAGAATACAGATGTAGCGCTGCATCGCTCACTGCTTCTCTCCTTCATCTCTGTCATCAACGGACGGTTTTATTTCTTCTCAAATGTGAATTATGGACACAAACTCATCCTCATCTGCATGTCTTGCTCATGTTAACAAAGGAAATGTGGAACTTGTTCATAGAACACAGGGCTACAGCCGAGCCCACATCAGAGATTAAGGGAATCATTTCTGTGTGGAAAGTTGCTGTTTAGATTTAGATCTAATAAAAAAAATATATTGATCCTCATGCTTTTATAAGTTTATAAGAGTCTTTTATAAGTTTGTGTTGTTAGGCTTCTTTTACCTGAACTAAGTATAAGCACATTTGACATGTTTGGAGTAGGAATGCAACTAATGATTATTTGAGTCATTATTCTATTGATTATTTTGATGATTAATCAATAAACCGGATAAGAACATTGCTATATTTTGCAGATTTTTAATTTAAACTTTATTTATGCAATGTTAAAAACACATTAAAAGATGTAAATAAACAAATAATTCAGTCCATTTTAAAAATAAGAAAATAAGCATGCTTAGATTTTTATGTGAACGTGATTACAAATTATTCATGGAAAATTCTTTTTTTTCTTTCCTTTGAGTGTATGTAGAATATTATAACTGCAGTTCTGCTTGGGAAGCTGAAATACCAAGACACAAAGATACTTAGCAATTCTATTGGTTAGAGTTTCCAAAGCAGCCAATCCATAAAGACTATTCATTTTCCTTATTGCTCATTGGCTCAAGAGAGGAAATGAGGACGACTGTAGAAGTTGGCTTCTGTGGTAGAGCTAAGACGGTTCCCACCTTTGTTGCATATTAGTGAATATTTGGTATTTGATCTAATAAAATAGGTAGTTATGAATGTTATGAGAGGGGGTTGTAGGTAGGGATGTGCCGATCAGATTTTTTTCTGCCGATCCCGATACCGATCACCCCTGAGGGAAAATCGCCGATTCCGATTCCCGATACCGATCACATAATTATTATTTTTTTATTTTTTTATCATAAACACTACTGTTACATTATGTGAAAAAAGGAACCATGAATTCACCTTAATTTAGACAAAAACTTGTTTTTGATAACTTTTCCAAAAAGAAAACT
>CAEGAF010179802.1:0-43499 GCA_903067075.1 Micropoecilia bifurca | reverse complement strand
GTAACCAGCTAGCCACCATGCTAACAGGAAGTTTTCATTCAGTAACTCTGGATTGTTTATTGTAATGGATCCTGTTTCTGCCATTGAATGTTAAGTTTTATACTTGAAATTTTTGGCAATGTTGAGAGGTTTTATTTTGGCTTTTTGTATTATTTAGCCTCTTTAGAGCCTCATATGTTATCAGTCTGTTAAAGATAGTATTACTGATAGCAGTACAATTTAAACAATGCCTGTTTTGTTTAGTTTTCTTCTTGGAAAAAGTTATTAAAAACAAGTTTTTGTCTAAATTAAGGTGAAATCATGGTTCCTTTTTCCACATAATGTAACGGTAATGTTTATGATAAAAAATAAATAACAATTATGTGATCGATATCGGTGATCGGTATCGTCGATCATCCCTCAGGGGTGATTGCTATCGGTATCGGCAGAAAAAAACCTGATCGGCACATCCCTAACAAGAAGTTATGGTGGAAACATTTTTTTTGTTTTGTTTCAATGACGGTATAAGTTCAGTTTGGAAATGTAAAAGAGATCCTTTAGTTTCATTTCTGCTGTGCCGTTTCACCTTTTTGCTGTGAGTTTGCTCCTGTTGGCCACAGTTATCTGATCAAGTCATCGTCATGTCCTCACCGCTACACAATCTGCTACAACCAGTAGATCAGCAGATGGAGGAAGTAACCTGCTTTAGGGGTTGGTCAACTCAAATTCATGTGGCAAGAGTTCATGAAGAAGGGAAACACAGAGAAAAGACAACAGGGTCAAAAGAAGAGAATATACATGGACAGAAGAAAGAACTTCAGTTTCATCCATATTTAAAATTGTTAGCTGGGTAAAAATAAGTTTTCTTACTGTTTGTGTCAACTGGGTTCTCTTATCTTCCTCCACCTGACTGGTGGTGCTGAAGATGGAGGATTATAGGTTCAGGAGATCCAACCTGGAATGATCAGAGAGATTATTGATCTACAGAATCTGAATCTGGGATCAGACTAGTTTCTCTATTATTTTATGTCTATTCTTTTTTTGTGATCTTTCCATGTTGCAACACATGAACATGCTAATGCCCATATAAACTATTTGTTTCATGAGATTAATAGTTTATCTTCATAAAACTTTACTCCACATGCTCCCTATTTCCTTGCCTTCGATCCTGTTCTTTAGTGTCCCTCTGAATAAAAGCCATTAATTAAATCCCTCAATCATAAATTCTGTCTATGTTCTCCTCTGTCTTGTCCTTTCTTATTGGTCCATTGCTGTAATTTGGTACAAAAAATGATTTGTATCAAGGCTTTGATTCCTTACTTAAATTGTACGGAGGAACACCTTCTACTAAAAGTACATTTCTTTCTACGTATTTTTATTTAGTGAGGCTGATGGTTCCCCAATGCCAGTATGATGTGAGGGAGAAATGCAAAAACGTACAAGCAGAATGAAAAACATACAGGAGGTCAGGAACCACATGGACGGCGACAAAAGAATCCAACGATGAGCAGCTAAAACCTGAAAGATTAAAACTGGGAGAGTGGATTAGTGGAGGAATAGGTGAGAATAATTTGCTATCTTGGAGAGCACAGTGTGGGGAACCCCCACTGTTACACCCTGGAACATGGGAGAGTAGAGAGGAAAACACAAAGAGCGAAACAGAAGACAAAAGTGACAGACAGATCTCAAAGTCCTCAAAACAGAGACAGAGAGAATCTTGGAAGAAGCCGTCTCACTGGGAGCTGCTCCATCTGGGACTGATACTTTTGGTGATTGCACCTCCTGGTGGTCCTCATAATATGTTTATGGTGGTTCAAGCCTTTGGTGCCTTAGGGAACCAAATATTTATCACCGTCTTTTCCTTTAATTCTTATAGGCTTTATTTTAGAAATTCTAAACCAGGTGCAGGCACTAGTAAATCCTGATGGCCCACCAGGCTTCTAATACACTGAGGGAAACCCTGCCTGTTCTGTCCATCAGGAACAGGACAGCAATCTTGGGATGACCACTCTGTGACCAGGACCCAGAGTCCCACACTGCCTTTTGTCTTCACCTTCATCGGGAAGGTCCTCTTCCGCACGCAGGTCATTTCAGATCCTTCTGGCCAGATGCAGGACACCTGCCTCCAGAATGTAAGCTTCCATATGCGGCAACGCTGAAATGCAACGAGGTGGATGTTGCATGCAGCACTTCCTCTCCACCACATAAGGTGTCATCTCTTTGCATTTCTGACAGACACACCAGGACGGTTGGCTGGGGACAGGAAGCTGTGTTGGAGGAGCAGAATGGCTGAGTATCTGAAAAATCAGGCCTGAATAACATTCCAAACATTGCTCCAACACTTGCTCTATCTGTTGCAAATTCAATTGTTCAACCTGCTCCTAATGATAGATAAAAATAATTGTTGAAACTCAATGCACTACACAAAAAAAATGTAAATATAGTTTATGCCATGACCACCTAATAAAACGGTATGCACACACGCACAGTTGAAACCAGATATTTACACACGCCAAGTAAAAAGATAAAAACATCTCTCTGTATATAGATATTTTTTAAGACATTTATTGTTTGCATTTCTTTTTTGTGTGCGTTTGATACATTTTACTTATGGTTGTACCCTTTTGGTTTGTATTTGTTTTGTTGATTGTTTGCTTCTATTTTCTGTTATTGCAGCATTATTTTGTTGTTGTTTGCATCCTTTCTTCAGTCGCATTTGGTTGCCACGTGCGTTTGCAGCTCCTTTCAGTTTTGTCGCATCGTTTGCACCTGTCGGCCACCGTAAAATGGAAACGTCCTAAACGTGATTTCGTTTGGGACGTGCTGCATGCGGTTTTACTGCAAATCGGAGTACGTGCTCAAACACAAACTCAGACATGTCCAATGTGTCCTTAACAATACAGGTACACAACAAAGACCTCTGGAGAGAACACAAAACATAAACAGAAAAGTTATCAAACCATCTCTCCAGATAGCGAACAGACAAGCGGGGGCCTGCAGGCGGGGTGAAGCGGGTGGACGGGGATTTCTCTAGAGGCCACAGGAGGCCACTAAACCGTACCGTTGGTGTTTTCCCCTACTGCCTGGGCCTTGTCCAGTCTGAAAGTCATTTGTAAACACCTGGTGTGATCACAAGCCTGTTTCGGTGGCGCATTAGAGAAAGCTCTCTGATGAATTCAAGGGAGGTAGCCGATCAGGTTGGGACAAGAGAATGGAGATGTGTATCTGGATGCTAAATGGGATTATAGGTCACTGCTGAGGCTGTTAGGAAACAATGCAGCCTTTGTTTCAATGAAAATGGTTACTTTATGTCAGAAACAGACAAGTTCAATGCAATATCCTGAAAATGTTACAAAAGAAAGTAGAAGAAATGTAAAAATACCGTAGTGTAATTAGTGTTTTTCACAAAAAATAAAATAAAAAAACTCTTGTATTGCACTTTAGCAGTTCATGACACAATGCATGTGAAAAGTTAGTTATTTTAACAAGTAAGTGTTTAGTACTGCACTTTATCAGGAAAACATGATGTGAACTCTGTGGGAGTGTTTATACTGGCCCAATGTAAATCTGGAGCCTTAAAACTCTTCTTGTGTTGATGATTTAAATGTTTGAGCTGAGAGAGGGTTTTTTGTTTTATTTTTGTTTTTGGAATAAACAAAACTCTTTCACACATAATAGTACCGATTTCAGCCTTACTTATAGGGCACTGTAAAAATTCACACATGACCAAAGTACCATAAATAATAAACAGAAAATGTGAGAAACAACCAATAAATATGTCAATTTTTAATTTACTTTTTAATCACTAAAGGACAATCGGCAAATAACTTCAACAAGAAATTGAATGCTACAAAAAGAAATACATTTTTACTACAAAAGTCTAGTTCTTCCAAAACCTTATTAGGTTTCTTGGCTTCATAAAATCTTGTTAAAACCAGGACATTTTCAGAAAGGATTGCCATTGTTTTTTCTTTTTTCTGTAGGATAATGATCAAAAACATATGGCAATATCCACAGAGAAAAAATTTCTCAGAGACAAAATCCAATTTATTTTATTGTCAACTGTCCTCAAATCAAATAACATTTGGTTGTCTTTTTATTATTATTATTATTATTATTATTATTATTATTATTATTATTATTATTATTATTTTAATGCTAATAATCAATTTGTTCCAATCAAACTACCTTGAAATGCCAACATTTTTAGTCAGGGAAGCATAAATTAATTTTGTTTTCTACTAATAGAAAGAATCATAACATTACAAAAAAATATGAAGCAACAATAAGACATGACCTTTCACCCTCTCTCCTAAAAGTAAAAAAATTATTTTTTTCTTTCTTTTTGTTTCACGTCAGAGTGAACTGCAAAACGTTCACGTGTCCTTGGAGGCATCGTGTTTCCATTGGCACCGGAGTTGATAAAAACCCGTCACTTCCTTTTGACCTGGAAAATAATGTCAATTGTGCCTTTTGGACTCCAAAGACAAAAGCCAGATGTTGGTGTAATTCACGTCTAGTAAGAACGGAAAAGCAGAGGGTAATCCTTGGAGGTTGTACATTTTTGCTCTGAGGAAAATGCGCTGGCAATGCTAACATCATCTAGCATGATGTTGCTTATGTGTTAGCAAGCCAAGATTGTTAAAAGGGATTAAGCAGCAAGGAGAGACAAGGCCGATGGGAGCAACACTCGGTAAAGATGTCTCCTTAGTTATATTCAAGCACATGGTTCGGGTTAGGGGACGGTGGTGGGAGACCACAGTGAGTTACAACCCTTTTCCAGTTCCTGTTAAATCCAAACCAGTCTGTCCTTGTGAAGTCGTCTTGTTGCCTCGTCGTTGCCACAGCTCCAAACGGCAAAACCGCCATTTCTTACAATTGAGATGTGATACTTTGCTCCGCATCTGCAGCTTCCCAGGCCAATTTACACGCTGATCCGTATCTTCGGTCGGCTCTCCATAGTTTCAGGGACAAAGATACACACGCACGTCCCTGCGTAGCTGTCAGCATGACAGCACTTTTAACCACATGTTGAATGCCTGCCTGGGGCCGAGTGCATCTGTCGGCACTTCTGTCAACACAGCGGACCGCTCAGCTCACACGCTTTATCAGAGGAGGGAGGATCCGAGAGAAAGCTAAACTAGAGTTAAAAAGTCATTAGTCTTGATTTGTTGTCTTTATCACTTGCAACTGTTGACCACGGAGCAGATAATACACAAGCTGTTTGAAGACACACTGCGGCATGAATGGAGCCGCAGACAGACAGGACTACACAGCCTGGTTAGCGAAGAAAAGAGGAAAACTAATGAGAAGCAGTAAATAAAAGGAGAGTTCAGGGAAAGACAGGAAAACATAAAAACAAATTTGATTATCTATCTGGAAGGGAAAAGGATAGGGTTAGTTTTATTCCTTAAGGGGACATTCTTGAAGCTTTTTTTTCTCAAAAGACACACTGACATTGACAATAGATCCCACATGGAGTACTTTGCTAGACAGATTCTCACAAGTTGCATTCAGTGTAAAGCAAGGAAAGTCGGGCAAATGTGTTTTCACGCTGTCCACAGGATAACAGCCCAAGAATGTCAAGATACCATGGAGTAAAGTGACTTAAAAAGAAAAAAAACCCTGAAAATTAGATAATCTAATACAATTGAGACTTTAGTAGATGCACATAAATGAATTCTCTACACATCAGGATTTCCTTTTCATTTCCTGATTCCTGAAATGGCAAACTTCAGTGCATTTTATTAGAAATTTACGGTTGTCACCCAATATTTAGGGTGCCTTATTTAATTCATCTATTTAATGGTAGTCTGAATGTGGTTTGCGTTTGCATCCTCTCCCTTTGACTGAAAAATAAAATGCCACAATGAATGCCTTTAGTTGGAGTACCCTGTGAGTAATTTCATGTCAGTGTGGATTTAGCAGTTTTGTGAAGGTCTCAGAGGTTTGCTGGAAGACATCAGGGAACAAACAGCATCATGAAAAACAAAGAAAGTAGAGGAGAAGTTTAAAGTTCAAATTAGGGTTTGGTTTTAAAATAATATTTTTATATGTAAACATTTAAAAATCTTGTCTTTTTTATTTTCTTCCACTTCACAATCATGCACTACTTGATGCTGGTCTGTTAAACATCACCGTAAAATTTACGTTGCTTTACGGTGTTGTAAGATGGCAAAATATGAAACAATTCTGGATGTGTGAACGTTTTTCATGTATTCTGAAGAACTGTGTGTGGAAAAATAAAATTAAGAAAATAATAATGCCAATGAAAATAATTTGTCCTTTTTTCCCACAGAATGTTGTTGTTTGTGTGTGGGAGTGCTTGGCAGCTAAACAAAGTGCCTTTCAAACAAACCACACAGTTTGCTAAATGCTCATTTGTGCCAAAGTAATTACGCCCTCTCCTCACGGTGCTTTTCAACAGATAGTCATGATAAACTGTTTTATCGTTGCTGAACCAAACAAGATAAATGTTTAATCCAATTCCTTTACCGCGTTGTTTTAAAAACGGTTACGCGATAATTGCAGAACAAACTTCTTTATCTATGAAAGAGTGTTAGTTTTTCTCGACAGGAGGTTCCTTAAATAGTTTTGTGAACCAGATCTGAGCAGATTCTCAGGGATCCATGTTGGTATACAGACAGACATTTCTCAGTAATTTATTCTGTTAGATTAACCTCAAACTTCCTGTATCAACCATGTCAAAATTACCTTTTTAAAATGTATCATGTTCTTTTTTAGATTCCTCCTCTTTTTGTTTTTTTTTTCCTACACTTTCAAAATGCATCAGAATAATAAACACATTTAATATCTGATAGACTAAATAAAAATCTGTTTTCAAAACATGATTTCATTTATCAACAGTAAAATGTTATCCAATAAAAACCTTCCTGCTTCTTTGTCTTTCAGGTGAAGGATTGGCTGCTAACGGGAACATGCCAGCAACCAATTAGTCCCAGTATTCCCAATCCTTTTGGGTCCCAGTGTTCCCAGTCTTTCTGGGTCCCATATGTTCCCAGTCATTTTAGCTGTATCCTCAGCTGCCCTTGCTCCCTTCATTGTGAATCATCCTGAATTTTTGGATTGGTTTGGCTCTGGAAATGTTTTTGCACATTCACTCTTTCACAAATTGATTTGCTGACGCTGACTTCATGCACTTATTGCATGCAGTTATTCTTATTTAATTTATATTTTTTAAATTCTGATTGAAGTTAATGTTATAAAAAAACACTCAATTTGTTTTTGTTATCGGTTTGCTCTTTATTGGAGGGTTTTTGTGCATCAAGGCCACACAACAGCATCACAACAGAATTTAAAGGAGAACTGAAATCAAATCTCAAAATATTATTATTTGGTGAAACACAGGGACCCATTTCACTTACCTAAAACTTTAACTTGTTTTTAGTATTGGTGTCAATGCCAAATTAGGATGATTTTTTGGGGGTGGTTACTGTCCTCTACATCCTTGGTGCATGACTTGACAGCCACTAGAATGACATTACTGTCCGTCTGTTTATTAGTGGAAGTGGGGGGGAGCCTTTCTTAAAATAAAGAACTCCAGGAGGACTTTATTGGAGTAAAACGCAGAGAATCATACCAGCGTGAACCTGAACTAACAGCTGGAGATCCAGAATCCAGTGAAACCTCCTCCGATTTGATTTTGATTCAGACTAAGTTGTGAATGAACCTAACGTACGATTTCTGGATTTGGTGCATTAGATAATTATGTGCAGCACATACCTGGATGACGTGAGCGCCATTCTCGCTTCGAATAAGTTTTGTCTCGTCCATGGCAGCGTCCTCCTCTCCATGTGCTTTTATTTATTTCTTTTTTTTTAATTAGTTTTGAATAGTCTTTTTTTGGGGTTGCAACTTATCCAAATCGGACACACTCTTTACCTTTAGGAAAGCTGGAAATATAAACTCCAGTAGCATTTTCTGGCTGGTTCGAAAACTTTATTGCGACCATGTTGCACCCATGTTCCACCACTAGTTGTCACATATCGTGGGAAAATATTCCAGAAACACCAGAGCGGTTTAAAAACACTCTTCGGTTTTCTATCCGTATTGTTTTCCTTAAAGCTTATTTATTTTGTTTTAAATTTTCACGTGGACTCGCTGCTTTGGCTCAGGTCAGTGTTGTTTAAGTCAGATGAGCTTGAGCAGAAGCTGATGATCAGACATTCTTCTCCAGGATCTTCCGGTAAAAGAGACCCGCTGAACATAAATAACCCACAAGGAAATTATTAAAACACAAGGACAAGAGAAAACCAAAGTACAAACACCCAAAGATCTTGACATAATCAGTATGAGATCAGTGCATTTGTCTTAATAAATGCCTTCCAATTTGTGTAAAGCCCAGGTTTTTCTTGGCTGTAACATCATCAGTAATAACTGTGGCGTCATCGTCATGTATTAAAGTTTCCCAATTCAGGGTCTGTCTCACTTTCATTTCATGCAAGCTGGACCAGTGTAGGTTTCCAAAGCGAGCCAAAACTAGATATAACTGCAGATAAAGAAGCAATTGATATTACTTTATAAATCAAACTGACCTACATATGTATATCAGTAGGATACTGAAACCAGATAACAAGAGGAGGAGCGCTTTGTTTTGCTGAACTAGTCTTGAACTTTTGCTTGTTGTACCGGCGGCTGGCTCGGCCGCTAATTGAAAACAACAGGCTGTGAAGCCATTCTGCTTATTCATGAAAACAAAGTCCTTTTTTCCCTTTTCTTTTCACCAGAGCTGTGAAGCAGCGCGCTGTGATGCAACCCGTGAAAGTTAGCGCAGCTGTAACTCAGTTTGACGGCTTTGCACTTGGGGAGCCAAATTCACAACCAGTAGCGTTTTTAACTGAGGCTATTATAGTGCCATTTAATTAGCTTTCAAATGACGGAAAAAACCAAAATGGAACAAACTTTTTGAGGTTTCGATAAATCTGGAGCAGTAAAAATGTTTCAGATATCACAAGCTGTTCTGTTCAATGGACCTAAAACAGTGAGGTTCACATGAAAAGCTCAGCCACACGGCAGCTTTTGTTCCCATGCGTCCCTCAGGAGCGGCTGCACCCCGCTGTCGATGCAAAAGCTCCACTTTAGTCAAACAAAGGCTAAAACCCACAGACAGCAGAGACGTCACGTCCAGAAACACCCCCCGCCCATCGCAGAGTCCAGTCTGGACACAGATCAGCTGCTAAAAATTAAGCCTGAGCTTTAATGTGGGATGGTTTCGCTCTGAATTGTGAAATATTGTTTATATATTGTTTACTCAGATGAGCTTGAGTAAAAGAGACCTGCTGAACATAAATAACCCACAAGGAAATTATTAAAACACAAGGACAAGAGAAAATGCATTTTTCTCTAATTAAGCTGATGTAAGTCCTGGTGGCGGGTTATTATTTTAGTAATCCCATAATTTATTGAATATTCTAACGATTAATAAAGGAATTAAATTTTTTAAAAAAACATTCCCCTTCTGTAGTAGCTACTTAAGCTAGTAAAAGAAACATATGACAGAGAAAATGCCAGTGAGCGATTCAGTTCATTTTTCTTAATAAAAGTGATTCAGTCTCAAGTTTAAAGTGTGGGGAAAAAAGCTTATACTTCAAATCTATTTCTATTATTTTATTCACATAATTACTCTTCTTGATAAGCAAGTAAAAGTTACAAAAATAAGCCTGCAGAGAGCAAAGTCAGAGTTTTGGAGGCGTTTTAAACGGGTAGTTTAATATATTATGTGGGTTTCACTTCGGGTTTGTTAATTAGTTGGACTGGCTGGAGCTCAGACACAATGTTTATGAGCTTGATCAAGGTGGATATTCTTTTGAAAGCCTGATCTAAATTCTGTGTTTTTGCGTGTTTTTCTGCTGAGCTGTAACTGCATCGAGGATCCACTGTTGTGAAACTCCGTTTAGCTCTGAGCTGAGTTTTTCTCAGTGGCGCTTCTTTCTGTCCGTGTCAACAACTCATTGGCTCAAACATAGTATGCTAAATTCGTAAAACATAATTTCACGTAGACTGAGGCGGAGGCAGAATTTGAGCTGCTCGAATCATTCGATGAATCGTTACAGCCCTAATATGCAGTTTTCCACCAGCAACGATGTTTCTGGCCCCTTTCCGCTATGCTAGCCTGTAATAAAAGCTGCCAAATCCTCTAAACCTGTGTTTATTTTTCACCTAAACTCCCATTCATTACCTCTTCATAAAGATGAGGCACTGCAGCTCGTGTCTGCTTTGAGATTTTTAAACTCATAATGTCAACAGACCTCTTTATCATGGCTGGAATCTGTCGCAGACACTCTGCCTCTGTTTGGACAAACCAGAGCAGGCCGTGAACGGTGAAATCGCTGGCTTTACGCGAGGCTCCCCGCGTATTTCCTTTCTTCATCAGGACCAGATGACATGAGCCATTAGCTAAGAACTTGATCTGAGCCGGAAAATGTCGGATTTCACGGCCCGAGCCGAAGCCTTGCAGGACTTTGCTACTTGTTGTTGATGAGAGCGCAGCGCAGACGCTTTCTGACCTCTGCCAAATGGGCCTAGATTAAAAGTAGAAGACGTCTGCGTCCCATGCAGAGTTTTCTGTCATGTTTTCAGCTTTTTATGACCAACACGGTATATGTTTATGTGTACAAAACACTTAGAGGAAGGCTGGATACGTCTTTTCAGACGTCAGACAGCGTAGCGTATGAAGCCAGCAGAGACGCTGAAGGTTAACGCAGTTCAGAAAGTTCAGACCTCTGCTGCCAGCTGAGCAAATAACGCCACGGGAGAAAAGCTGGGTCACACAGCACATAAAGAAAAGGAGATGAGGAGGCAGATAAAAGATGTTTATACTCACTGTTTGCGCCGAGGGTAATGTCAGGGAGAATGGGAAGAGGATTGAGTGGGTATATGATTCCTGTTAAGTGAGCGTTGTGTACACCTCTTAACTCCGTGGATTGCCTAACGTTTCACGGCCCATTCATCTGCCGCCATTGACACTTTGCACTTTCTAAGGTAGTTTATCGTTGCATTTTGAAACTTGGCTGAACCCAAAGCTTTAGCAAAAAGGCGTGCTGGTGAATCTAGAAGAATGGGACTGATGTTGGATGATACAGGCTCTCGAAGCTCAGTGGGGGTGAAATTAGAAATGTATGTGATTCAGTACGGATTTTTACCATCAAAGTGGAAAAATATTATTATAACAATGCTGAATAATGTCCAGGGAAATTACCATATGAAACCCTACAGGGGTTACTCTGTTTATGTGTCTTGTAGATACTGGAAACAATTCTTATCATTCATTTGGGTTTGATTAGAAGTTTGGATGGACTCGTCATTAGGACCGGATTTAAAAGCAGATAGATAGGTTATTTCCTATAACAAGTAATCAATCTGTTCTGGTAATTTAATCATTTATCTTTGGCAGTGAGGATGCAGGGCCTCTTTACCATCACCCTAATATTTATCTCCCTCCACATATTCCCCACCAGATTCAAGTCGTGACTCTGATTGGGTCGCTCCGAACATTTCCCAGAATCATTCTGATGAAGTTAAAAACTTACTTTCCAACCTGTGTACAGTCATATTCAATAAATTAGAATAATATTTTCTGATTAGGCTCATTTGTCAGATTAAAATTCTTTGAAAATAATAACCTTTAAGTTAAAGCAAACTTTTCATTAACCCCACATCTCTATATTATAAAATGTTTTATTATAATAATTTTTTCTTTTTTTTTTAGGGGAGACGTTGGGTGTATTAGTGTGATGTAATACTCAAATTTTAAATGTCACAATTCAGTCTGTGTGTAATTAATAATGTCGACTTTGTAAAAAAAAAAAAGACCTGTTCAATAATATTCTAATTTATTGAGTGGCATCACTCTTTCTCCAAAATGTGTAATAGAAAGATATTTTTGATATTTTACACACCTTAACAGCAAGCAGAGCTGCAAGCCAGATTGTTGGTCACTCTCCATATCACGATCGTCTTCTCCGCTTTGGTAAAACATAAATATAAATCCTAAAGTTTGATCTTTCACTGCAACAATACGCACAAGACATAAAGTTACGTACAGAATTCGTACCAACAATTATGATCCTTTACGTACAGATTTCTTTCAGCATTACTGGATTTGTTTTGGCCCCTCTATCATGTGAACGTCTGTGGAAGAAAGCCGACTTTTAGAGGAAAATCTTTCCGGCTGAAAATGTTTAACAGAAAAGGAAACATTTTGGAATCAGTGTCGCCTTTAATCTTTTACGACTTACAGTACGTGACCATGTTCCTCTTGCTGTGGTAGTTGGCAGTAAGACATATAATCTCTGCAATGATCTGCCGCAATAATTGATTTTGCTTAAAGAATGAAGGATTGGGGCCAGGGTGGCGAGTTTGGCATGATCTTGGCAGCACTTCAGTCGGACTTTAGTTTCATTCTGGGTCTGGATGGACAGATTCATTTAAGCCGTGCTGAGTGACGGAGGTTTTTTTCTTTAGAGCCAGAGAGAATTAAGGCGGCTTTCAAAAAGAAAGAAACAGCTACAGCCGCCTCGGTTTTATCACTACACATAACACAGAGGGATCTGCGGTTACTCCCAGATGTGAGTCTAACAAGGTGCCAGAGAGCTAAACCTTAACAAAATGTGTACAGTGGAAAGTTGCTGGACAAACAAATGTTTAAAATAAAAGGTTTGGCATATTCTCTCACCAAGTGCTACTTCTGTAACGAAGCTATGGAGCAAAGTAAGTTCAACAACCTTGAGCTCCTTAATGCACAATTAACACAGTTATGAGAATAATTACTTTAAAAACAGTAAGACTTGACCTGTCGACTGCCACACAGGAACAGTTTATTTTGGAAAGGCGAGGAATGTTTCGGACTTATACGCCAGAGCAAATATCATGGTAATTTCATGTGTAAATTGCCCCCAATTTCTGCAATACATATAAATTTGACGTTCTTAATCCAACAAATCTGCAGAGACGCAGTGAACACGGAAATCTGTGTTTAATCAGAAATCTGAGCTGGATGTTACCCAAAAGCATCCATCTTGTTTTTGACGTTGCACCTTAAAGGCCCCAGATGTTTAAGGTACTTTAAGATGTTTGGTTAGGAAACCCTTCATTCTACCTATTTTTATATATTCTTTATGTAAAATGTTAAAAATGCATTTAGAGTAATTGAGTTTCATTGAGTCCCAAATGCTTATTCCATGTTTGGGACCAAAAACAATAACTTCTGCATTTCCTGGAGTAAGGAGGAGGAAACAATGACCCATCTGGTCCCAACCATCCACCCTGCACTCAAGTGGAAACACAGAAATATAAAAGTGTGTGTGTCTTCTTGCCAAAGAAACTACAGGTTTTCTTGTTTGCCTCTGTTTTGGGGCAAGGAGTTTAACATCCAAGTACCTATTTCTGCTCATACCCAGGGGTCAACGGATGAACAGCAAAGAAAAGCGCGCTCAGAAGAGAAGAGAACAGAACAAAATGATCTGTCTCTAATCTCCATGTGCCAGACACAGAGTCTGTTTACCTGCAGAATGTTTACAAGAAAACCTGGAATCCCCCTCCAGTACAACAAAAGGTGGACGTGTGCATGTGCGAGGGAGTTGTGTGCATTACATGCACTACCAGAATCAACACCTCACCGCTCCATTCTCTGGCTGCATCTCGGGTTTAGGCGTCGGCAGGCTTTGTTTGGAGCTTTGCCTTCTGCTTTCTCCAGGCTTCCCTCCCTTGACTGGGCCGTGTGGTCGGCAGAGAAACAGCGAGAGAGAGAAGCCCTGACCTCCGGCGCTCACCGCGGAAACAATGGCGACGCGCCTTGGTGTGACAGCGGGAGACAGGAACAGGCACAAACACAGGAACCTGCCTCTGAGACAGACCTGCCGAGGCCTGAGAATCTGGAGGAGGAACCGTCTCTGGCTCACTTGCTGTCCTTTTCCAATATGCCCTGATATGACAAAAAGGCAACACGCTTGTTGACTGTGTGCTGTTCTTAGTCAGGAGTCCCAGTGGGAGACGCTCCAAGCGCCACTCTGTCGTACAGAGTATGGCAGGGATATTTTTAGGATATAAAGATGGTATCTTCATCTAGCGTTCGGCAACATAACACTTCTAAATAAGGTCTTAAATACCTAACGTCCTAACCCTTCCAACAAGTACTGTAAATGTTTCTGTAGCAACAAATATGCTTAGATAATGGCTATAGACCAATGTTGATGATGGTAAGACAAAAGACTTGCTATTATGAGTCAGTTTTCCATTGAAATGACAGAAAAGTTCCTTCAAAAAATGCACTTGCTCTAGTTTCCCTACTGGCACTGATGTTCCTGAAGGGAAATTAAATTCTACTGTTCTCATGTTTAATGACAGCTGGATAAAATTGTTGGGGTTTTTTCCAATAATTATTCCAATGTGCAAAACACCAAAATTTCAATGAACTTGAGATATTTTTAAACTTGATAGTCTTGTACTATTGGTTGTATTCTTGCATTTGTTTAGGTTGTCTTTACCCAGAATGCTTTGTGCTGTAGTCTGCTTCCTGCTTTTGTGTTCACCGATGCATTCAAGCAGCGACAGATTTCAGGTTTCTAGACAGTCCAGATTGAGTTTGCTTTTTTTGGTCCGCATCAGAGTTTGATTGTACATTCACACCTCCACAAACGAACCAAACTTTCAAACGAACCAGAATTTGATTAAAGTGGACTAAACAGGACTGGTGTTTAGTCCACTTTACACTCTGAGACAGTTTTTTGCAGAAGGACTGTAGCACACTTTGGTAGAGAGACGTACATTAAAACCTTTTCCAACTTTAACTGCAATGAAAGATCATTTCTAGCCACACTTTTTAGATATTTATTTGTAGAAAAATTATTAAAACCCAAAAAACATATTTTTCATTCTTTCCACTACATAACAACAAGCTACTTTGTGCTTGTCTTTTCAGTCTTCAGTATAACACAAAAAAATAAAATCACAACAGAGAGAGGCTGTTGTAGAAAAATAAACGACTGGTACCAGATGCTACTTAAAGCTGGGTGTTGTCTGTGTCAAACAAACGGGTCTGACCTGAAACTCCCAAGATCTTATCTGAATTCCTCAAAAACACATCAGATTGCTCCTATCAGCTGAGTTAATATTGACTTGGACGAGGAAAACCTTTTAGTCATCAAAACCGATGTTTAATCCCAATCACTTAAGTTGTTTATATAACAAATCTACTGTATTTACTGAAGCTATGAGTCATGAAAGCCAATGAAGAGGTCCAACATCTGCTGAATGAAGCATGTATAAAGGTGCAGAATTAAAAAGTTGTTGTATCTTCTCCCATTTTCCCTCTGTGGATTCAGTCAGGTTGAGTGTGTAGCTCTGGATGCATGCATTGATGTTTGTATTTTTTATATTAAAATCGTGTATAAATGCACTTTAAATTCCATTTGATGTATTTTTAATGATTGCCTCCTGTTGTTTTTACATTCCTCTCCTTTTGTGTATTTTACATTTAGGTGTATGGTTTAGTGTGTTGCACTTATAACCAAGCTATACACTGAGAGCTTGTAATTCTTGTTCTTACATCTTACCAGAAGTTTTGTTTGTTTTCTTTTGTAAATGTTGTGATTCTGCGGTTTTTTTAATGTGCAAAAACTCTCCGCTGCTAACTGAAACCAAACTTTGGCTCACTGCTGTTTTGAAAGATGAACTGCTTCCCTCCTCTGAGTCCTTCTCCAGCATCTTCAGCAGAGTTCAGCAGACCTCTGGAGTAGGTTTTCTAGAAGAATCCCTTTGTTCGTTTTTTTTTTGTGGCTGCTGTCACATCAAATTGTATTGAAACCCAAATTATTTATCTTGGTTGTTATTCAGCTTTGGAAAGGTGTCAATACTCCACAGAGAGCAACATTTCTTTGCAGAAACCTGGTTTTGTTTAGGCACTCTGGGCAAATCAGCGATTTTTCTAGCATAGTCTTTAGTGTGGCACACAGTTGTAAGCATCTGAACTTGGCAGAAAAAACAATAGCTTTCATCCTGAGAGGAGTGATTGTAATTGCCTTTTTGAACTTCCAGAGGAAAACATACTCGCTCAATGGCTTCCCAAATATTTTCCCCTTATTATTTATTTAAGAAGATTGGATAATGGGGTCCAGGTTGGGAAACAACTAACTAATATTTGGCACAATTACTCAGCAACTGAGGGCATTATTATGACTATTTAACTGTTGATAAATTGTAGCTTTAAGAAACATATAAAAAAACATACATTTAAGTTTGAACAGAATATGTGGTTTCATAATTAAGTAGCACTGTGTACTGTGCTCCTAAGATTATGCAGATGCAACTCTCATAACTATGAGGCTGTCATGATGCAGCTTAGATGGTTTCCAAAACACATCAAACTAAATGATCTTTTAAGTAAAGGTATTTTTCTTCTGCTAAATGTTTGCTAAAGGAAAAAAAAACTTGGCAAACCATGACTAGTTATTTAAAACCTCGGACAGAAAGATCTTCTGAAAGATGATTAAGTATTGATTGTCTTATGATATGACAAAATGTTGCAAAGTGGGTTAATCAACCTCAATTCAGTTGGTGATATGGGTGGTTTCCCAGGGCGGCATTAGAAAAGGGCGGCACAAGCATGAGATAAAATCAGTCTGTCAGTTGTACCTTTAACAGGTCTTCTATTCCTCTTATTTATGTTCGGACAATAAGGAGTTGGCATCCACGTGTGTTGGGTAATAGTCCCCTGAAGTAGCTGTGAACAGTGAGCCTGGGAAGATCCGTTTTGATTGATCCTCAATCAAAGTGATCCTCAGCTGGATCACTTTAAAGTGATCCACCACAGCAGACGGTAGCTGGGGGCCAATTACAGCTCCAGCTGGTTCATTTTCAGTATTTGAACTATTTTCTGGACCTCTTTGCTTCCCAAACATTTCTAAAGTGAGGACAATGTATTGTGCACAAAATCCATAAATCACCTACATAATTAAGTTGTTTATTTAAGTGGTGTGAGTCTTGTTTCCTTACTTGATCTAAGGAAACAAGACTTAGAACAAGTCTTGTTTCAAGTCTTGTAGAGTGTATATACACTCTGCTGAGTGTATATGCACTCAATAGATGTATGTATATTCTTTTATACTATTGATAATAAAAATATTGTTAGATTCACTCCTGTGTGAGGTTTAAGCCTCCAGACAAGAACTATATTACGTTTTGACAGAGGAGTTTTTACTGGAGACTGATAAAAACAATTTTAACGAGACTACAATTTTTGACAGGTAAAACTAAGCAGCTTATCAATTAATACAGCTAAAATATATCTGATTAAATTAATAAAACTGGAATTTTCACCAAAGATTAAACAGCAAAAGCACAGAATGAGGAGTAATTAAAGGTTTAGAAATCCTTTTGGAGAATATTTGAGTTGCTGTCTGCCTTCTGCTCTGACATATCGCCTGACCTTTTCCTAGCATATTCATGCATAAAAAGGGAAAGTCATTCCACGCATACAACAGCTATTCTTACCATACACAAGGTCCATAC
This sequence comes from Micropoecilia bifurca, assembly GCA_903067075.1. Lineage (NCBI taxonomy): Eukaryota > Metazoa > Chordata > Actinopteri > Cyprinodontiformes > Poeciliidae > Micropoecilia > Micropoecilia bifurca. The sequence continues at coordinate 25,994 of CAEGAF010179802.1, read as the reverse complement.
TGTTAACAGCATCTCATAAACAGAGGTTTCCACAATAGTAGTGCTGATAAGGCCACAATTACGCTATAAACCACAATTACGCTATAAACCTGCCAAAGACTGATAGACATCTAAACACTGACTTCCTCTCATGCACATTGTGCTCCATTCAAGGTAAGCAATTAAAGTCATGAGTGGCAGCGCTGTAATAACTGACCAGATCATATCAGTCAGCACCCAGCTGGCACCTACCGCTCCACCTCATCCCACCGTCACAAACCTCCTGCTACCTGCTTCCCTCAGGCAGAAATGTGGCATTGTTCATTATTGATGAAATTAACCTTGAGGAAATCCCCCCGCTGCTCCAAAGTGGAGACCGTCAGTCTGACGGGTGCAGCCAAAGCAAACACTGTTAATCAGCCAATCGGTCGCCCCTAATGCCCACCTGACACCTCAGCTGATGAGGATCCAGGCTGTTTTCAAATGTAATGCTAGATTGGGACTACCACTGGGAACACTGACGGGGTGGGGGGGGGGGGGGGGGTGCAATGTCGAGAGCAAAGCAGGCTTCCTTGATTTATCCTGTATTGGTCTCCGAGGCCGAGTTTGAGACGCTTTCCTCGTTTAAGCAGGAACCCCCTGCTGGGAGAGGCAGCGCTTTCAAAGAATCCAAAATGCACACCGCGGCCGAGTGTGTGAGAACCGGTCCTCCATGCTGGATTCGATGTGTTTTTGGGTTTTTTTTGGTGGAGGGAAATGTACAACAAAGATTGAACCGAAGGAGGGAAAGTACCTAGACTGCAAAAACACAAAACGTCACCAAGTATTTTTGGTGCAGCTTCAACTGAAAGTAATTTAGTACACTTGAAATAAGTCTAAACTAACTTACAAGTAACTTTTCAGCAAGATACTAGGAACTTGTTTTAAGTTAATAATTCCTTAATAGTTCCACTAACAAATTATTTCACTTACAACAAGACATTTTTCCCATCTTATAAGTAAAATAATCTGCCAGTGGAACTAGTGCTTTTTTTAAAAAATCAATATTAAGGAATTATTGACTTAAAGCCAAGCTCCTATGACTTGTTGAAAAGTTACTTCAAAGTTTGTTTTGTCCTTTTTGGTGTAGGAGCTACACCAAAGCTACTTGACAGGATTGAGTGTTTTTGCAGTGTGTGAATTTATTTAATGCAACTAAATTGTATGAAAGCTGCACAAATAGTCAACATTATACTCATTAATCATTAACTTTCCTGGTGCAAAGCCTTATATATTGTAGGTCCTCTATTGCACAGTGCCTTCCAAACATATTCTCTCCACTTTCACTGGTTTTTGATGTTACATCTACAATGTTCATTGTGTTGTATCATTATTTAATGTGACAGAAAGACATAGTGCATTATTATACATTGTTTTTAAAAATGTGGAAGGTATTTATGTCCTCCCTCAACCCCCATATTTGTTCATCTAGAGACAAACATTTATACCCATCGTCCTTTTGCTAAGTAGCTCAAACTTAGTCAGACTGGATAAAAACATTTTTTTTAAAGTGTTGCCACAGATTCTCATTTGGTCAGACCGTTCACCAAAAGATCAAACACGCACACACACACATACACGCACACACACACAAATCTGCTTTGATCTAAAACCAATCCATTGTGACTCTGGCTGTGAGTCTGGGATCTCAAGTGTACTCATGTTTGTTTGTTTTTTTTGGGGGGGGGGTCCCTAGGATTTAACTTAATTTATTTTCTCATTATCTCTGACCAGCTTCCCTATTCCTGCTGAAGAATTCCCAAAGCATAATGCTGCCCTTACCATGTTTCACCATGTGACGCGTTACATTTTCCTGCTAAATATGCGGGTTTATTCTGTGCAGTGGCACTTGGGAAAACTCAATTCAAACAGCTGATGTTCTTGTCCAGTGTACATTCTTTTTTATTATTATTATTATTCAAAATCATCAGATCTTGGGTCATTCCTCAAAGCTGGGTAAATGTCAAGACACAGAAATAGAAGGTTTTTGTTGTGGATTCCCGGGCGAAGGAATGCTACTCTGTTCAAGAAAACATGCGATCCTGGGTCAGATTCAGAGGTGGAGATATTTGGACTCCATGGATTAAACTGGGAGACGTTTTACTTGAGAACACAATGGATGTTGTGATGCACATTTCCCATTGTCCATTGTAAGAATTCCCCTGCCTCGCCCTGCATTACCCTCCGCAACACGCCTGTTTTACTGTTACTGGAGAAAACAAAGGGTGAACTCATCAATCTTTTTGTTTTTATACCCATTTTACAAAAGATCGCATTATGTTTCTCCAATAGCACAGTTTTCCAAACTGGGATAGGCTTATAAAATTCCTGTCTGTCTATTGGAATTAAGTTTATGCTCCATGATTTTACACAGTCAAAAATATTTTAAAATATAAAATTTTTAATTACATGTATGTGTGTGGGAGGTGGGGGGGAGGTGTTGTAGTCTTGTACATTCAAGAATATTACATTTATTTCATAATATACATTCTTACACGAGAACAGAAAGGTGTGGCACATATTGATATTGAGGAATTTTGAAGTATGGAAAATCTAGTTAGCATTCTTTTAGAACGACACGACTGTCCAAACTCTATTAGTTTCATTAGTTTTGAATTTGGGGTTTGCTCTTTTTTCTATTTATCTCAGTCGGTTTTTGATCTGTTGCTTCCACCAAATTGTGACTGGTTAAGCAGGACTTCCTACAGGTTCTAGTTAGTCTTCAGGTTCATCTCGACTCCATGTGTTTCCGATTTGCTCGGAGACAAAGTGGCTCGTGACGGAAAGGGGATCAGGGGATGTCAGAGGGCACAAAACACAAACATGCAGCAGTGCACATTCGGATTCTCATGAAAAATAACTTTCACAGTCACTGTGAACTTCAATTCAGCAGCAGTAGATGCAGGAACGTAAGACAAATATTAACTTTTGCAAAGAACATCGTGATGTGGAAGGCGTATTTTATGGCCTTTCCGCATCCTAAATTGTTGCAACTGACACACACGAGCAGAGATTTTCCTAGCAAAAAAATTATACATATAAAAGCGCTTGAAAGTTTACAGCTCATTGTTTCACTGACGATGAGTCATCCTTCAGCGGTCAGTCCGTTGTGCACACTCATGGTTGATCAATGTCGGATTGAAACATAGCAAATAAGTGACTATTTGCTCAGCTTGCCTTATTGCCTTGTCTCTCCATCCTGCCCTCCATCCACCTGCACATTCTAATGAGGTGATCGCAGCCCTCAAATACCACACTGTGATCACATCGCATGCCGGCCCCATGTATGCACTTTCCTCTCTTTGTCGGCCCGCAGCTTCCCGCTCACACACGGAGGCCCGGGCTGCTTCCTGCAGATGAATACAGGGAGGTGTGCTTCCAATTATAAGCCTTGTCCCGGGTTAAACACACTCTCCGCTGGCCACCACAGCCACCAAGATTAATGGTACAAACGTTCTTGCAGCCACCCCTGGATCCCGCCGGGGAAGAAAATGTTTCCACTTTTTGCGGCTGTAAATCAGGAAAGCACAGCTGCTGCTAGCTGGCTGCTGGGTCAGTCACACACACTTACTTTGCTGAGTCTGTCTGGGGGTTCGAAGAGAAACCTGCAGAAATCCATCAAAGGTGCATGTCATTTCGACTTATTATTTTTCTTGCTTTTGCTTTATTTAATTTTAAGTGGATTTTTACCTGTCAAAAGCAGCAGCTGGCCATTCATATTCACTGGTTAGCAAAAGAAGCAATAAAAAGCACATTCTTTTCCCCAGTAAAGCTTTTTTTCTATTTTAGATAACTTCCTGAACTTCTTTATATTATTTACATTTTGTGTTTGCATTGCAGAGTGTAACGGAAATGATGAATGGTTCTTAAAATATTTGCCTTCCCCAAAATAAACCCCATAATTATATGAGTTCTTAACTGGACATCGACAGCCAGGGAGTGGCTTTGCAGTTAATGGAGGTGACAACATGAGGAATGCATATACCGGTTTTGTTTTAAGCCTGGAAACAGGGTGAGTGACTGAATTTTTTTTTAAAAACGACAAGTTAATAGTCAGCGGGTATCTAGCTCGATACCAGAAAAATGTGAAAATTAAAATGTAAAACAGATAAAACCTTCCACATAAGAAAATTTTCTGGACTTTTGCTGTTTGTTCGGCCAGCTTCAGAGCCTTATAGCAACAGCTGCAACCTGCCCATGAAATTTATTTTTGGAAAGCAACACTACACTTACAAAACTAATGTCTTACGTTTTTGAAATATTTCTGAGGACACTCAGTAATTTTCTGGGGTGATGTTAACTAGCAGATGAGTGCAGAAACAGACTTCATTAGCGGAATACGGTAATTACAGGAATACAGGAAGACTGCGAACCTGCTCCCATGTTGGCACAAGCCAATGAAGATGTGTCAGTGTTATTGAATGCAACTTCAGTAAAGCACACTGAGCGTCACACAATCCCTGCCACGGTGGTGTGAAAAGTTATTTGCTTCCTTCTTGATTTTCTATTGTTTCTGCATGTTTTTCACATTTTGGTGTATCAGAACATCAAACCAATTTAAATATCATATCAGACAAAGACAACACAAGAAAGACGCAAAATTCAGTTTTTAAAATATTCTGGAAGAGACAAAATTCAAACCCACAAAATCCAAACTTGTGTGAAAAGGTGAAAAGAGATCCAAAGAAAATCAGGAACAAATGAGAAAGAAAGTAAGGGAGATCTTGTTACAAAGACTTTTCGAACGCTTTGGGACTCCGGCGAACCACAGTGAGAGCATTTTGCAGTTTACTTATGTTGCCTTCTATTAATATCTTAATCAGTTTGATGTTCTAAAACACTGAAATGTAGATGCAAAAAAACAGGAAAAAAATCAGGAAGGGGTCAAACACTTTTTCCCATCACAGTAGTTTCTTCATGATCAAAGACGACATATGGTGACAAGTGAATGCTACAGAGTTCAAAGCACATTCTTTGTAGTGTATTCACTGTGGAGGCGCTGCATTTAGTTTTGCTACCTGCTTAAACACCAAGCGAATGTCTGGGAGCATTGATATGTTCATTTCACTTCTAGAAAGAACCAAACGCTTCTACTGCCAAAAATCAAAGACTTAAATATCAACCTATTGTATGACATAAATGGTGTTTTAAATGGCTACTCCATTGGCACACTTCATTACTGAACAATATTCACTGAGAGAGCCACCTTTTTTATGTGCATGCCTGCTTGTTGGGGCAAGACCAGATAAGAGGAATTGTTTAAAAAAAAGTATTAGAAGTTTTGCTAAAGTTTGTCAAACGTTACGCAAACGTGGAAGGAAGAAGGTTGCTCCAGTGCATACTAAACTATCATTTTTTACCTTCATAAATGAGGACATTTATGAAAGACATATTATGTCAAAAAACTGTCTTACAATCAATACACTTTCCCAGCAGTGAAAAACGATGGTAGCAGCATCATGGTGTGGTGATATTTCTCTAAAGGAAGGACAGTGGCGAGTAGAAGGATAAATGGAGCTAAATAAAAGGCAATGTAGGAAGAAAAAACAGCTTAAGCAGCAAAAGACTGTATTGAAGGTTCACAAACACAATCATGACAAACAGCATGCTTGCAATAGAGTACCACAGTCAAAGTCTACATCTAGATATCAGGGTTTTTTCTCCCTTCATTTTGGGAGATCAGTGATCGACCAATTTTTGCATTTGAAGCCGATCTTATCCACCAATCTTATCTAGCTTGGCAAAGGTCTAAGAATCAACCGCTGTCTTCTTCTGCTCTCCGGTCAGAAAGGTTTGCCTGACAGACCGACCTAACAAGTTATGTCTTTACAACTAATAATAGTCACCAAATTTCAGCAACATTTCAGACAAAAAAAAAAGGTATCAGCCAAAATTTGAATTGGCAGGTTAAGCTTTTTGAAAGATCGATAATTGGCGATCAACCGGAAAACAGCAATCGATGCACCCCTTCTAAATATCCTTAAAAATTAATCGTCACTTATGTGCTTGATGAAATCTGGATGAGCATGTGCTATTTTACAAAGAAAATGTCCATGAAGGTAAATAAAAAGAGATATACTGGCAAAAATATTGGATTGCAAAGAAATGTTGCTCTACAAAGTTTTCCTATTTTAATTACTAAAAAAACTAAAATCACAAAATACCATGGCTCCTTTCTGTGGCTGTTGATCTCCTCAACTTTTGAATTACGAACTGAAACCAGCTGCATCTTGTTCTGGATTAATTTAGTCTGAGCCCTTTTATTATTGAAAACAAGAGGAAATCCCTCACAGACAGGAGGGTTTCCCTTCTGTGTAATAATGTTTCAAAGCACAGTGCCAGAATGAATCAGGAATGTGATAAACAACGGAAAGGAACAACATACCCGCATGATACTAGTGTGATTAACAGGACTTGGCGAGGCCGAACAGTTTAGACACAGGAGCATAAACCCCAGGGTGCAATGATTTTAGTTCAACACATCATCCAGGTCGCACTGTTATAAATAACCCCTTTTGCAAAACACGCTACTTAGGCCCGCTTTAGAATATTACGCACTGGTTCTAGAAGCTGCACGGACCTTCCTACATATTGTTGTTGACTAATGAATCAGAGAAAAGCAGCCAAGATATTCATAAACACAGGAAGCTGTATTGAATCTGAAGGCAAAATCAGTCATGCGGCTATGGAGTCGAGGTCAATGTAATATTGTTGATCATAGGAAGCTTGTCTCAGCTATTAACAATGACAAAAACAAACAGAGGTGGGACGTTTGGAGTGAATGTTGTGGTGCAGGACTTCGACAGCGAAAAGGTTTTCCTCTAGACCGCAATGGGCTTCGGGACATGAAAGAAGTACTTGTAGCTGCCAACATTCATTTCAATACACAGAAAAAAAGGAGGAAAAAAGTCCCCGTCCCATTACCTTTGAACAAAGGTAATGGGACGGGGACTTTTTTTGGGACGGGGACTTTGTTTATCATCTCAAATGTTTTTAAAGAGCAAATGATGCAGGTTCTTCATCCAGGGTGCGACTGAAATTACTTAATAACACAAAACACGTATGATATTAAGATGTGAAGATTAACAGAGCAACAACAGTAGTAGCTGATAATGGACGTTAAATATTGACTAATGCATGCAATACAATCTTTAGTTTGGACATATGAGAAATGAACAATAATTGAAGAAATCAATTAGACACAAGATACAATCACGCAAAGTTTTGTATGATACAAAGTTAGCTTTAAAGAAATAACGGAAAATTTCTAGACGATTCTGTGCCGTTTGACATGCGAGTGCATTGCTTTGCCTTACGTCACGGAGTTTGGTGACACCTGGTGGTCAAAACACGCAAAGGAAAACAGTTCATGGTTAAAGGGATATATATATATATATATATATATATATATATATATATATATATACCTCTAATACATATATATCAGCTTGTTCTTTATATATTTGTACCGATATTTTAAGATTCTAAGAGGACACCTTGCTCTTAAGGTTTTACAAACAATTTACCATATGGCTGACTGGCTTTAGTTGTACATATAGACATGTTTCAAAAATACAGAAAATCTGCTTTCATTGGCATGTTTAAGATATTTTTGCAAAAACCTGGTTCGAGCTGCCAAATGTATTTACTGTCGATTTGTCAATGAAGCAGCACATACTTCACTAGGTCTGACAGACACATCTTCAGAAAAAGTGTATTCAACTTCGTTATTATTTTTGATATTTTTGATATTTTTAATTGTACAAAGAGTGATGACTCTTTGTACAATTAAAAATATCAAAAATAATATTTTCTACACTTGTTACTCAATTTGTATTAACTAATGGTGACATTTTACCGTTATTCATGCCATACATTCATTCTCATAACTTACCGTGGTGGAATCGCCACTCACAACATGGCGGACACGCCGGCGAGGCAACAAAGTGATGCGTCGCGTCATCTAAACTTCTTCGCTGAAACTCATGATTGGTGTAGCTTTTAACCAATCATCTTCTTCCTTCTCCTCGGAAGGCAGGCTTCGCACTGAGAAGGTAAACAAAACTTCTCAATTTCATATTTTCTACAGACCACGCTAGAGTGAATTTCACGTGTTAGGGTGTTAATGAATGGAAGTTACTTTTTTCCACAGTTTTTATATTAACAGACTTATGAATGTGCTCTCAACATGACCTCCAGTGACAGTTTTGTAACTGTCCCCCAAATGTCAGGTGCTGGTCATGTAATCCCCACTACACTCCAACAGTTTAACACAATACTGAAGGAATGCTGAACAACTTTATTATCACACATGTTTACACGACACAATAATTTCTCACAACTTATATAAACCTGAATAAACTCCAGCCTGTAAAATGACACCCAGGAGTTCCTTTACCGTAATACACCACATACAACACATCCAAGATGTAACCTAAAGCAAGCTGGTTGTGTCTGTTCACTTGACTGCAGTAGCATGTAGTAGGTAGTAGTAGCATAAGATGCCCTGAAATTATTTGAGCACAATTTGACTGTTAGTTGTTTTTTTAAGATCTGTAATTCAGACTTTAGTCTTGTGAAATCACATATTTAAGTGTTATATTATTATATTCCTCCCTCAATAAGGTGGCAACTCTGAAAACCAGAAAAGATGGATAACAATTCAATCTCTGAACCCAAATCCAATGGAGTGAAGAAAGGAGGAGCCAGGATCATTGTGGATGACAATGATGAGGGTCTTAGGTAAAGACCTAACGGGGCCTTTCATCTGAAATACCTACACTATGGTGAGATGTTTGAAGTGTTAATGCCTGTATTTTATTTCTCTCTGTTTCAACAAGTCCAACCGACCTGTCTGAGATGTTAGCCGAGGGCACTAAGGAGTCCCACGATCGAGCAGAGAACTGTCAGTTCGTCAAAGATTTCCTCAGGGGTCGCATCATCAGGGATGTGTTTAAGGTTGGCTTAAAAAGTACACATACTTGGCATGTTCAAAATACACAAGGCCCTATTATTGCAAATGGTTGTACTTTCCTTTAGAACATTATCCGATGTTTTCTTCTTTACCACTTCTGCATATATAAATATTTGCATTTCAGACACAGAACCTATTAAAATTGTCGTTCTGAGCTATGTGCAAGTTTAAATATCTCAAGCTCCATCAAACTGGTTTACCAAGGAAACATGGAGATCAGTTCAGACATCTGAGTTTTGGAAACTCAACTGTTTTGGTTCATTTAGGAAGGTGTCGCAATCAAACTTTGGTCTGCCTTCACATCTAGGTCTTGGTTTGGTTGAAATGAACCAAATTGTGGTTCAATAGTGGACTGCAGGCTTGCGTTTGCTCTTGGAAGCATTGTGGGTAGATGCAACCAAAATAACTGCACAAATCTCATGCTAGCAGGAGAAATTGGTTGTTGTCTTTTACCAAAGACGAAAGAGAAATCCTACAAGCGCTAAAATCTGATACCACTCCTTTTCTATGTTTTGTGAAGAATGAGGTTGCGCTCATGTCTTCTTCAGAGGCTTTTGCGCCACCATAGGCCATGGGGTGAACAATGTTTGGATAATTTGTCACAATGCAGTGTGAAAGTGAACCATACCACTTTCAATGTAGTAATTTTGGTCCCCGGTCAAACCTGATAGTATGAAAACATGCAGGGTTTAAAGCAATTGTCCGCTTCTTTTTTTTCTCTTTTATATTCAGAGAGCCACAGCAGCTTTGTACTTTGTCTATTCAGCGATGGAGGAGGAGATAGAGAAGAATAAGGACCACCCTCACATCGCTCCAATCTATTTTCCTGTGGAGCTGCACCGTCGCGAGGCCCTGGCCCGGGACCTGGAGTATTTTTATGGAGCGGACTGGGAGAGCCAAGTGAGCACAAAGCCCAGTCATAGTTTACTCTCTATGTAGTTTGTCGGATTGTTTTCATTAATTATCTGCAACAAATTGTGTTGCTATAAGGAAACTCTGATCAATGAAAAGCAAACTTATCATGGCGGCGTTCTCTCCGGCAGATCAGCCTCTCTGCAGGCACCAAGCCTTACGTGGACCGGATCCACGAGGTGGGAGAGGCAGACCCGGTTCTGTTGGTGGCCCATTCCTACACCCGCTACATGGGGGATCTCTCAGGAGGACAGATCCTGAAGAAAGTGGCCCAAAGGGCTCTGAAGCTGCCTGCATCGGGAGAGGGTCTGAACTTCTACCAGTTTGAAGGAATCACCAGCCACAGGGGCTTCAAGCAGCTCTACCACAGCAGGATGAATGAGCTGGAGCTGGACCCAGAGGCCAAACAGAGGATTGTAGACGAGTCCAATAGGGCGTTTGGATTCAACATGATGGTGGGTGAGCAGGATGGGTCCAATAAAGCCGTAACTAGAAGGCTGAAGTTAACGTGGGGATTATTCATTCTTTAATCAGGTCTTCTCAGAGCTTGAGGAAATTGGAAACACCATCAAAGAGGAAGTCCAAGAGCAAGGCTTTGGACATGGTCATGCAGAGCTCATTCAAGAAGATGATTTCAACAAGTGCCCGTACTATGCAGCTAAAATGGGTAAGATGACTTTGCTGTCCTTTAGTGTAAATTATCTTCTGTGTCCTCCCCTCTTGTTCTTCATTTTTTCCTTCTTTTCTTTTTGTGCCCCTATTTCTGTCCCTCCTTGTGTCATTTATTTATTCCCTTCTTCAGTCCACCCACACTATATGCCTTACATCCCTTTTTAACTTCTGTTTCATCTTCCCTCTCTTGTCTTACCTCCTGTTTTACTTCCTTCTTTGTGTTCTACCATTCCTTCTATCCTTGTTCCACACATACTTAAAGCTTGACCCCCGTAAAAATATGTTATATTTTCAAATGGCTTCAGTGTAACTCAAAAAGTGTCTAAAAATGTCTGCATTTGCATAAAGCAAATGTGTAGTAACACTGTAGGAATGGTTTTGCAGAAAGTTAACACTGCGTATCACTGAACGCACCGTCTCCATGGTAAACCGTGACGGCAGCATCATGCTGTAGAGATGGAAAAGTTAAAGGGCTATTGGATGTTGACAAGATAGTTCAAATAATGTGTGTCAATGTGGTTTGATTAGATTTATTGTTCCACCCAATGTTGAAGTGATGTTGGATGACTAAAACAGTTGTTTTGTTTATTGCTTGGTGGAAGAACTATAAACAGTTCTTATCTACTTGACATTTTTTAACTGTCTGTTCTCCATGCCTAACCTTCCCCCTCTCCTCTGTACAGCTGCAAATGGGAATCCAACCTATGCGCTCCAGTTAGCCAAGACGCTTGTGGGTCATCTGCCCTGCCAGGTGGCTCTGGCAGCCTGGGTTGCCATCTTTGCTGGCTTTACAGCCTGGTACCTTCTGTAAGCTCAGGCAACTTCCATCAGCCTTTTAAAAAGGTTCAGGATACAATGGCTGTTTAAACCATGTTAAATTTAGTTATGTGAACTCAAGTTTTTTTTGTTGTTTTGAGCGACTTCACTTGTAGGACTGGAGTTAGTCTAAGAAAATGTTACATGTTGCGTGACAGTGAGATCTTCCTCCATGGTGCTTTGTTTTTATTTAGATCCTTTATTCAGTTATGCTAAACTTTGTTGTCTAGAGAAAAGCTAAAAGTTTAAACTTCTGGCATATCATCCAAAATCATAAACTGTATTTAATGTAAAGTAGTTGTAGAATAATGGAGAGTGTTATGTTGTTTTAAAAAATACTCTGTGCAAATGTGTGTGCATGTGTAAAAGTAAAAATCCTTAAATGCCACTACAGTGGCTCCTGGGTAATATTTACAGTCCATTTCAAATATTCTGCTTGTAATCCTTCAGACAATGAAAGCAGACATAATCTATGAAAATACTCAAAAGATAAAGAAAGCTTTCCTGATTTTTTTTTTTTTTTTTTTTTTTTTTTTGCAGTCAGGAGCAAATAGTTTCAACTTTTCAGTCAGCAGAAATAAGCGTTTCACCTGACGCAACTTAATGACGTAGCTCCTTTGAAGCGCCAGGGGGCGCTGTTTGCCCACATTTAGAATACTTGAACAAGAGGGAGGAAAAGCACGGACTGGATGCTGCTGGACTGATATAGAAACACCCGAACGAGTCAGTGTGAATGTTTCTATATCATGTTAAAAACGTTGCATCCAATCAGTCCTTTGCTATTGCAATATTACGCACAAGAATTTTGCAATCAGGATTGCATTTTGATATATTGTGCTGCTCTACCTGACATCCGAGCCCAATTGCTATGTTATTATTTTAATAAGTGCAAGACTTTGTTGACGTTATTTTTCTTTTAATGGAAATAAAAACATACACACAAAAATATACACACAAATGGTGAAAGACTGATAGGATTTCTAAATCCCCAAGAATTTTCATCTTCATACTATTTATTTTCAATAACGGTCAGTGCAAACAATATGCATGATTGTACATTCATTCCACTTTCACCAGTTCAGTCCTACTGTCCTATTGCAAGCAACTATTGAAAACTTCCGAAAACTTTCTCAAAGCCTCGTTTATCTATGATCCGTCCAAAACGAGTGGAGAAATAAAACGTGTCTGGACTGCTGTATCTCTTCAGTTTCAGTATAGTCTCACTTGCAGAGTCTCCAGTATCCGCAATGGTCATAACATCTGACACAGGGAGGTAGATGTCTTGACGCTTTCCCCAGAAAGTGAGGTGAGAAACTTTGAGCGTGGTTAGGGACGGGTCCAGGTACATCATTCCTACAACCCTTCTGAAGAGATGACTGGCAATGTAGAGCATGCCACCAGCAAAAAGCGCAATCCCAGTTGAGTAGCTGACTAGATAAAAGGAGACAATTCCTTGGAAGTAGAGGAAGTACACCGGGGGCAAGATGACCAACGTGATTGCAGTCTGAAACAGCTTGAGCCTGGACACAGCTCTCAAGAGCCTAATGTGAGGCATAGTGTAAATCATAGAGTATTTCTGTGTTGACAGGTCAGAGTATCTGAGCAGGGTTGTGATTTTTGGCGTGAGGTTTCCACAACAGCTCTGATGGAGCGGAGTGTGAGCTGAACGAGGCTGAAAACAGCCCGAGAGAAGAAATGATCTTCTGGTGCAGGTCAGGGCCTGAGCAGTGAACCTGGTCAGAAATATTGACCTGATCTGTGGGAAAGAAACACTTATTAGAAGAAAAAGACAACAACTGTGTAGACCGATTATGAAAATGCCCGATTTAAAGCAAAACCTTTAATTTTAATTCTCTAAACCTTCGGGGGAAAATTACTTGACTGTCGACATGCACTCATTTTAAGTTATGGTCTACAAACATTAAGACATGAACTAGAAAAAGCATGAAGTATTCGGTAGAAAAGCAAACGTTTATGTAAGCTGGAGTTGTAATTATGAATGAGAGCTAACTGATAAACTGGATTTTACTTTTCTTTGCTAATAAAATAATACAATTAAAATAATATAAATGTCTCACCATGATGCTCATTACGACTGACGAGTGTAATTTTTTTTAAAGAAAAGTGAAAACGAAAACAAAACAAGTGACCAGTCAACCTGAGTATGCTAGGAGCATGCTAATATGATGCTAACCTACAGACCGACCCGGAAGCGCTTAACAAAACAAGCCGTCTTTGATTATCCAAATATTTCACCCCTTTATGGCCCTGTATAAAGACATAAAGTCAAAAATGTATTCGACGTTATCTGCTTTATTACTGTTGCCATTATTCCATATATAAAATAACATAACCGGTTAGCGCAGGTAGCACGGAACTGCTATACTGCCATATCCGCTGGGAGGTGCAACCTGAAAGTGTTCCGCTTGTCCGTCCATCCGGGTTAAATGTCCCACCGGCTCTCTGCGGGTATTTGTATCGCTCCAAATCTTACAATGAACATTTCTAAAACGCTGTACGGTAGGAGTGGAATATAGTCCTGCGTCAAGCCCTATTTTAGTAAAATGGCCGCTGCAGTACAATAAATGTCACATTCAAGGGCGACTTTGCCTCTATGGTTTGAAGGTAATTTCTGCTTTCCGACTCGAAACTCAGAGGACACGAAAAAGGGAAAACAAGGAGAAACCACCATGCTTCAGCTGGGAGATGAAGTCACCCTCTACTCGCTGGTCTTCGTGTTGGTCCTGCTGGGAACCCGGAGCCCCTTGTGGTCCACCGCCCTCACGACCTCCCTCTATCTGTTTGTAGCCATGTTCAGGTTCCCGCAGCTGGCGACCAGCAGGGCACGGCAGTTACTGAACCCAGTAGCGGGAAAGGCTTCAGCGGTCGCTCACCGAGGCGGTGGACACGACGCCCCGGAGAACACGATAGCAGCCATACGGGAGGTGAGAGTCGGTGCCCAAAGAGACACAACTTTCCACTTACCTCTAGTCTGTGAAGGAATTTACTTGGGAAAACGCCACTAATTAAAATTGTGGTCTTACTGGGTTTTATTTATGAGTATCGGAGTAAAAAGGGCTCGCTGCAGTTTTTTGTGAATACAATACAACACTGCAGGTTTTATATCTGTTGACACAATTTATTTACATGAAGACTTTTGCAACCTATAGTTATATAGTTCTTTCTAGATACGAACTTACTTCCATTTTCTTTATGAAAAAAGCAAAGTTTTCCCCAAACTTCTCATTTTTAACCAACTTATCCAAACCAAACAGGACGTGAGCTGAACTTCTTTTTTTCCCCATAGATAAACATATTAAAATATGTTGGACAGTATAGACCGAGTCAAACATATTTATTTCTCCCATGTTCTTAAGGTTTTTCCATTACCCTAAACTTGTTCTTCAAACTTGTTTTGCAAGTATGACTTAAGAAAAAAAAGTCTATTCATCATTCTTTATTTTGACTTTTCACCTCAAGTGAAAAACACATTTGTAAAAATCAAACCTCAAATTATCAAGTTCAGGATATTTTTTTATTGCCCTTGTAAACAAATTTAACAGCAGAACAATTAAATTTGCTGTTCAATTGAATATGGTTACCCAGCATTGAACCTCACATTTGAAGTACCGTTTTAGTGACTGCAAAAATGTATCAAAATAAGAAAAAGACAATGACGTTATTAAGGGGACCATAAGGCCCCAAATTGCTGAATGGACTGGACTTTATCTGTCACCACTTCTCTCAACAAAGTACAACGTGTCCACACGACTTTATTTGGCAAATTATAGAGCTTGTTGCTTAGCAACAGAATGTATTACCAATCCGTACCAAATGTTTCTTTGCGACAGTAAAAACTGCTTGTACTGTCAATCAGCAGCGCCTGATCCCTGGTTAAAAGTTCTGACGCAACAGTGACACCTAGGGGATCAACTCGTCTCCTACATGTAATTAAAACAGTTTTCACAGAAACTGGATGTAGAGATCAGCCTTGTCAGCTGGTTCTTATAGCGTCGCGCTTTCTAAGGATTTTGTAGCACCTATCTAACCTGTTAAATAAACTTAACTAAATAAAATAACTTCTTTTTTTGTTTTATCTAAAAAAGGATTTCGTTTTGAAAATCTCATGTTGCATGTATGTATTTCTTCCTCTGCTTGTAGGCGAGTAGGAATGGTGCGACCGGTGTTGAGTTGGACTTGGGGTTCTCTGCAAATGGGATCCCCATCCTCATGCACGACGACACGGTGGATCGGACCACCAACGGTTCGGGCCCACTCAACAAGATCAGCTTCTCTGAGCTACGCAAACTGGATGCATCTGCTAAACATCGATTCAGGTGAGAAACAGACAAAACAGAATGCTTAAGGATCTAAATGTCTGTCATGCTGTTGGGTAACAAAATGATCAAATGTGATCAGGATGTGGCAATTATTTTATAAAATACACGTGTTATTGTGAGATGATTATAAAGATATTGTTTCGGTCATTATCTAGTCAGAATACAGCTCCTCGTTTCTAAAGCCTGACTTATGAATGAGCTCTGCTTTTCTCACTAGCTCCAAGTTTGTTGGTGAGAAGATCCCAACTCTGGAAGAGGCGGTGAAGGAATGCATCAAGCTGAAGCTCACCATCTACTTTGATGTCAAAGGTCATCCAGATGAGGTGCAGCCAACAAAACTAACCAAACAGAGTTGATGCTGTGCAGCCGCTCAGCTGGTTTTATTGATTTGCATCCAGGTGAAAGTGCAAAAGGATGTTGGGCCTCTCCTGTGCATTGCAGAAATAATCCTACCTCTCTCGAATGCTTCCACATTCAGTCACTGCAGTTTATATTATTAGAGTGTTTTGTGCAACAGATTGAAATAAAGTGGAAGGAATCGTTATGTACTTTTTTGTATAACTTTTATAAGGCACCGTAACACGAGGTCCAACAATGGAGACAATGGTTGAAATGAAAACTTTATTAAAAACTAATACAGATCTAAAGGCTTCATCAGAACAGCATAGAATAAGAGGATAATTAGTGATAAGTGGGTGCAGATATGACACCGATAGCTTTTTCTTTAATAACATTTAAATATACTGATTACCGGTATATACTGATATGGAGCAATAAAGATAAAATTAAAGAAGCTTATTATTAAATCTTATCACACTTGAGTTTTGAATTAATACTGAAGGTGTTAAATTTGTTTTTTAAAAAATGGAAAAGCATATCAATATTATTCGATATTAAGTGTGAGAGATATTATGGAGGAATTCAAAGGTGCTGAATTAATGAATTAAGAGACGATACACAAAACTCCATTCTCTCCGGCTCACAGGCAAACAGGAAGACATTTAATGCACATCTGCGGCATCTTCACATTACATTTATCATCATCTCATTTCATCGTCTCAGTCTCCAAAATGTCTTGTCTTCTGCTTCTGGCTTCGAATACTTATACCGTTTTTTCAGTCTGCTGTTGTGTATTGGAAACCTCGACCAATGGCGTCACAGACTCGCTTTTGGCTTTGGTTTACTCTGTTCCGAGAATTCTGGGTTGACCTCGTGGAAGTTTCTAAACCTTTAGTCAAATTGTTCTTATTTGTTCAAACAGAGAGTCTGGCCAAATTCCTTTACACAAAAGTCTTTCACATCTGGGACATCTTACTGACGTTGTTGGAACAACTTAACTTACTGGGTCAGAGTGACCCAGCACATTCGACACAACACATTCCTTTTCAGCAAAACATATCTTAATGTGAACCAACATAACTTTTAACCATTATCATAATTATATTCCTCAACATTATGCACTTGTGTTCAGCCAGACGGCTGTGTTTCTAGTTTGTATTCAGGCTTTTAGGCACTTAATAACTAAGTTGGTTGATGCAGTGCTGAATGTTTTTTTTGGTTGACATTGTTTTGAGTGAAGGGCCCACAGCGGTGTGTCTGTACTCGCACCATGTGGTTGTTTGGAAACAGAACAAACAAAAACACTTGCTGCAAAAAAGAAACAAGAGAACCGACTGACCTTCTGCATCCCTCTGTTTTTCCTTCCCATCCAGTCGGCTGCAGCGCTTAAAGACATGTACAAGAAATATCCGGTTCTCTACAACAGCAGCATCGTCTGCTCCTTCCATCCCAAAGTCATCTATAGGGTAAGAGAGTGGTTGATCTCTGGAAACCTTTTTTTTTTAAAAAGCAAAGTTAACTTTACCCAACCCCTACATGGTGACATAAGTTCCTATATAAGTTACATAAGTTCCTACAGAAGTTCACTTAATCCATTTTCCTTAGAGTGACGTTTGCTTCGCTGCTTTGCTGTGAAACGTTACGGTTACACAATCCAGGTCAAACCCATCCCTCAAAAACAAGTTTCCACTTGCACTTGCCTGTGAAGGCATCACAAAAAGCCTTAAATCTACTTGATCCGAGTTGTTTTAAGCTGCGCGCTTGTATTTATTTTTCCCTTTTCTCATTGGTAGCTGTTCACTTGTGTTCTCGACGGCCGTAGCAGGTGATTCTTTGAGAACGCTGCTTACACAAAAAGCCGTTGTTAAAATTGCTACAATAGATTGCCACATTGCTTCTCCGTTTGAGCACCACTAGTTTAGATATATCAAGGTTATTACTCAAATGCAACTTGAATGAGAATTTACAACAAAATATGCTGATTAGCTTGATTGTTTTGCTTTTTTTAAACGCCTTTGCACTTTGAGAAATCTTATATTATCTTAGTTTCTATGTTTCTTTTTACTTTTGTACATTTGTTGCTTTAAAAAAAGAGGGGAATCTCGGTTTGAAATAACTCACAGCAGTAAAATCTGTGGTTTCCTCTATCAGATCATTCCTGTCACATATCTGTCATTGCTGCTGCAGTTCAGACTTTCAGACATTTGTTTTGTTTGTTTCGTTTTGTCCAGATGAGACAGAGCGACCCTGAAGTGCTCACGGCGTTGACCCACAGGCCGTGGAGCATGAGCTGTCTCGGCGACGGTACGCCACGTTTTTCCTCGCTATGGCAACATCACTGGATGAGGATGATGGACATCTTGTTGAACTGGGCACACCATCACCTGCTGTGGAGGCTGTGCGGCATCTCCGCCTTCCTGATCCAGAAAAACGTCGTGTCACAGTGAGTTTAAGCCGGTCGGTCTTTGTCTGAAATTCAACACTTGCTCTGAAGTCGAGCTCCCATGATGATCCAGAAGGCTTATGTTTTTATCATGTTCTCCATGCTTCCCGTTGAACTCATCCTCATATGTGTCCTCCTGTCTGCAGGGACTATGTCCAGTACTGGGCTCAAAGGGGAGTGGAAGTCGTAGCCTGGACCATCAACACAAAACTGGAGAAAGATTATTTCCAGGACGTGCTACACATCAATTACATCACAGACAGCCTTGTGGAAGATTGTGAACCTCATTACTGAGACACATGGTCAATGGCTGCCCACAACGTCTCATTATCAGATAACATCCTTAAAATGAAATAGGTTGTTTCAAGTATTTACTCCTCAGCTATCAGTGTCACAGATAAGGCCCTCTTCTCACCAGACTAAGACCATGTGACAACTTTAAAACTAAGCAGAAATATCTACCGCGGTGCGCCAGGAGCGTTGTTAGTGTTCCCCCACTGCTTTTAGAAAAGCGCACACAACTCCATGCTGCACATATGCAGCTTGCTGCGTTGGTTGAATGTGATGGTGGAGGTGCAGAAACCTATCGTATTTACTGAGATTTTCCTCAGATTGCAAGGAAACTTCATTGTGAAACGGTGATATAAAAAAGCAGTAACTTTCCACTCAAGTTTTTTTTCCTTTCCCCCCAAATTTACTACAATCTGGCAAAATGTAAGTAGTCTTGAAGATTAAAGGACGATCCCAATCTGTTGTGAAGAGGGTCGGATAAGTCACATGTTTCAGTACTGTAAACCTACGCTGAGTTTTATCTGGATTTTCAAACTTTATTTCTAACTTCGTATTAAGAGGCCATGTATCAGGTTTTGTTTCCTTTCAGACACTTTATAAATATGATAAATTCAGTTGCCCATGTGGTGCATACAGAGATTTTCAGACAGCGTCCTTGTACTCTTTGTCTTAAACGGACTCGTCTCAGACTGTCTGTGCAAAAGTCTTTCCAGGTTTTTCTGGGCTCCTCAATTTATCTTTGGACAACGGCTGCTAACATTGAACTAATACTTTGTTTAGTTTGACAGTTTTTTAAAGAATCCTTTGAATGTATTGATTTGGCCACCGTGAAAAGCTCTTAACTTAGGGAATAAAACAGTTTTGTGTCTGCAAACGTTGACTTTTAAATGAACCCTTGAATTTTAACAGAGTACATATGAACACGTACTCAGTGCCGTTCTGGTTTGAGCTTTTTCACAAGGAACAATGAGCAGGAACAGAATAAAGGAGACAAACAATCCCCACTGCAAAAACCTGGTGGTGGCAGCTTCATTCTGTGGAGTTGCTTTTCTGGTCAGAGTTGGTGTCCCGTATTGAATCGAATCGCATTTTCAGTCTTTATTAAGTAAATATTCACCTTTTTGACATAATTTTAATCTGACTGAAATGTACCATGAAGAAAACAACCAATGTCCAAAAGATTAAAGAACCATAAGAGAACTTCCATTTGACACAAAATGGAGGGAGGGAAAATGACAAATTATGACTTTTGCACAGAAAGACTTATGTACTCAGGATTTTAATAAGTTGTTTGTTTCTTGTCTTTATTTTTGCTTGTTGTTGATGTCTGCGACGTTTGTCCTTCCGCACGAAAAGGGAGAGTCTGATAAACTACCTATAATATGTCTTGTTTATGAATGTTGACGAATGACTGAGAGTCAATGCGCTGGTTTAATACAGATCAGTCTTGTTCTACGCTCATGTGTGAAAGGACTTGTGATTATACGCAGTCATATACTTTTCTTTTAGGTCAAAGTAATTTATCTCAATTTATTCAGAATGGTGGGAGTGGCACTGAAATATTGTGATATATGAATAAATAAGCAGAAAAAACGTAGAAATGTTGAAAGAAACATTGTGTGGAGTTAATATCTCTAAGGTCACAAATATCTTTGGAAATTGTTTCTAAAACATCTGTCCATCCTTGTTCTTATGTGAGTTTTACAGTTTGTCTTTAATTATTAAATTATATAGTTGCATTATGGGTAAGGGGAAAACAAGTACTTTTGGTTCAATAGGGTTTATTTTGGTAAAACTGCTTTTATGGTAAACTTACTTAGAGAAACATAAAATGAAATATAATGCATTAAGATATTTATTCTCACTAATTTCTAAACTGCTCTCAATCTTTTATTAGCTGTTTCTTTTTGCAGATTATTTCTGTTAAGTCCAGAAATGTCCATTTAGAGAATAAGAAACTATCAAACAAATGTGTTTTTAGTGTTTTAGTAAACTATGGTATTGTACAGATAATGTAAGCAGGCGACTGGTCTCTGCAGACTGAGTAAACTGAAGAGAAGCAAATAACGAGCCGCGCCAATTACATGTGTGATATACGAAATCCCAATAAGTGAGACGTCTTTGTAGAATGCAGCTGTAACTGATAATGTATACTTGAGTATTTCAGAGCACGTGATTATTTCTGGTTTTGTTTTACTAGCCTCACATCTTTTGCACTCTGTACAGAAAGTGATTGTAAGCGGTCATAAAGTGGAATGCCTATTTCATTGTCTGTCCTAAAATAAAACAATGTTTGGGTTCTTATGATGGAATTGTGTTTATGTGTGGAGGGAGTTCTCAGAGCAGGAATGGATTCACGTTGGATCAGGTTTTTATGTTTTGTTTACAGGTGGACATATGCAATCCACAGTGATGTTGGACATGTAAATTAGGTGTTTTATAGTTTGTTTATTAAAGCGGAGACACAATGACACACACTTCAGGGCTCCTGGGTTTGGTGTTTCAGCACTTCTGTAAATATGATGCATGTGCAAACAGGTGCTAAAGTATAATCTCTCTTGATTGGCTCATTTCAGCCCCTCTGAAATGAGGGGCTCATTAGCTACAACTCAGAAGTGTGTTTATTAAAAGAATTTGCGACCCACAGCCAGTACAATGCCTGCAGCTGTCGCAACACCCAACCCAAAACCCAAGCCAGTCAAAAAACCATTCCTATAATTGGACAAAAAAGTCCACATAGTCCTGGATGGACATTGCTGCTGCTGCTGCTGCTCTCTCTCTTCTGTGGTCCAATTTTGTGTCATGGCCTCTATTTCATTTTCTACGTCCGAATCGTATCCTCTTTTCATTTTCATCATAAGATCTTCCATTTCAGACAGTAATTCTTCATCATTTAAACGTTCCAACCACCTCCTCTGCATCTTTATGTAAAATTCTTCGAAGGCCTCAATGAATTCTGTATCTTCCATCATGAAAATATAACAATCTGCCACTCTAGTCAGTCTCAACTGAAAGATCTCTTGGGGGAAAAACTGTTTTATAATGTCATAACAAGAGAAAGCTATTATGACATCACAGAGATTGATATCATAACTGACATATACTTGCATTTGCATATATTTATGCGTTTTATAAAATATGTTTATAAGGTTTTCTTTTTTGCATACCATTGAATTATGTTTAATGTAGGTCATGCTAGTTCTGCTGTTATATTGTTTTTGTCGTGTTTTAGTTCGTGAGAAAGTGTGGTGGGAATTTCCCACACGGTAACATTATGGCTCTTCCTTGCAGGAACTTGTTTTTTGCCAGACACTGACCTTACCTCGATGTCCACTGTGTTTTACCAAATCTCTTTATTGTTGTTAGAGATGGTGAATCAAACTGAGCTTTACATACACAGTTTTATACAAATATATTGTTCATTTATGTTCTTGCATTGTTCCAAAATGCAAGTTTACATAAATTAAAATATAAAAATTGCATCCAGTCAATAAAAGGTCAGTATTTTATTTTATTTTCATTTTATGAAAATAAACATTTTAATTATTTGCTTTATTTTCTCTGAAAAGGATAAGAAGGATTGTCATGTTTTGTTTTATTATTTATTATCTATAGCATCTCGGTTGATCTGATTGTCAAGCAGTTCCTCTACCAGAAGGAAGACGATTCTTCTGTTGTTAAACTCTCTAAAGAACATGGAATAGTACCGATGTTATTTTGTAGAATGATTAAAGTCCAGTTTGTTTGTGTAACACATTTCAGCAACAAGGCATTTCAAAGGGTTTTATAATATAAAAACATAATATATTCACCAATTATTAAACAATTACCTGTTGTCAAATACCATCATCAATCAACTTAAATATGTTGATCAATGTTTCACTCTAAACCGTTGAGATTTTTTAGCCTTCATTTAAAAGGAATTCAGTGTTTCAGCATCTTAGCAGGTTTCTGGAAGTTTGCCGCAGATTAGTGGTGCATAGCTGCTGAATGCTGCTTCTTCATCCCCCCCCCTCCAAATAACTCATTTGTTCATGTCACAACCTCACACTTTGATGTATTTTATTGGATAGATGCTCCCAATTGAAACAGAAAATGAAATCTTGGGAGAGATTTTGCTGTGTCATTTTTGTTTCCGTGTAAATAAAGTTGTCCTGTGATGACCTCTGAGTGCCGTTATCGAACAAACGGCATGACAAAGAACACAGAGGGCATAAATCACTATCCTAAGCTCCAGTTCATGACCCGACAAGGAAGGCCATTGTTGAAATAGTTTAACATATGGAAGAAGTTGTCGAAGGTCGGCTAACGAAAATATATAAAACCCCTTGGGCTACACCTACAACACCATGTGTATCGGAAAACTAACTGTACATCAACCACATTGTGAAACATGGCAATGAAAGCATTGTTCCGTGCGGACTGTGGAAAAAGAGAAATTGGTCCATATGGAGAAATGTAGGAAAACTTTAACTAGAGACTAGGGGGGGAAGGGATGTCTACCTGCTAGACAAAGCAGGTGGACAAATTCCACCTGCTTTGTCAGGCAGAATGGGACAAATTACACTTTCTAGCAGGATGATCCAGAGCTACAGTGTGATGGTTAAGACTAAAGCCAAATTTATGTTAGAATGTCCTAGTCAAAATCCATTTATCTTAACACGATTCATCCGATCTGAGCAAAGATGACTTTCTGACTTGGTTGGGCTAAATATTAGCTAAAGCCTGTTTCAAATTAAAGTAACTGCTCACTTGGGTCACATAAGCACTTCTTGACCAAATCTGCATGTAAATACCAGACAATGGGAGCAGCAACATTAATATCCAGCTTTTAATTTTTAGATCCCAAAGCTAGGTGGCTAGCAGAAACGAAGGGATTTGAAATGTGTTGAAGTCTTTTGAGTTCTCATGTGATTTTTGGATTCAGAGAAGTTTAGTTTTAAGGAGGTGTCATTCATTCATCCGTCTAGCAAATGTTAACCTTGCAGCATCGTGGATGATTAACTCGCTGCTGTCTGACCCAGATAGTGTGGATGAATGGGACCGAGTAGTATTGGATATCACCGCAGATAAGCCTGTCTGAGCCGCTTCTCGTCTCCTCTGATCTCCAGGAGCTAAACGCAGACGGTCGGCTGACACTCAGGTGGTTTTGTTCACCGGAACACCAGCTGCTACCTGCGCTTACGGCTCTTGGATCCCAAAGTGACGCTATTATTAACGGATCCCTCTAGAAACAATTATTTAAGCCACCGTAGAGCTAAGTACCCATGGAAACCGGAGAGCATTTGTTAAATAATCACGAAATGCTGAGTCACCGTGTAGTGAAACTTTGTTAATTAACAACCAGGCGGACTGGAAGACGTTTGATCCCTGCTTGTGGTGGTTTATTAGGTGAAAGGTGAACACTTGACTCCGCCTACGTAGATTAAAGAGAAACCAGGCTAGCGGAAACCAAGAGTTTTCAGCTTCAAAATAAAAGCCTACGCTATATTCGCCAGCATGACAACCAAAAGGCAAGTGAAAAATGTTCTATGTTATCATTAAGGGTCATCTTAAAACAAGTGTTTCTATTAAACTTGTTTAAAATATATTTTATAGAATTCACTAACAAAACCGTCCTGCAACCTCAAACAGTAAAACAATGCATCTATTGCACAATGTTCCAGTAAAAATGATAAATCTGTACTAAAATAACATATTTAAACAATTCACAATACATGCGTCATTTGATTTTATTTAATTAATTACATACTTTTACCTCAATATTTGATCAGATACTGTTTAAAGAGAAAAAGATCTACATTTCAAATGACGTATTCCAATGTTTTATGTTGCTTGTTTCGATTGTTTTTTTTTAGATATGATGATGAAATAAAGTTGATAAAAAGGCTTAAAAACTGTCTCGTAAGCAATTTCAGTGTTTAATAAACAATACTGATCCAAATCCTGACCCCTGTGGGACTCCAAAAATGTCCAGTCTCTCCTCTAAATGAGTGGATTAACGACGTACCTTTTGATGGTGCGACCTTTACTTGTAGCGTAAGGGTTTTATTTTGAAATTCGCCACCGGAAGCTTTAGAATTATCAATGGGTAACTTCACAATGTACGAGCGTGGTAGTTCCTAGTCCTTACGAAAGTAAAGTCGCCCTTGTAATCTGTCAGAGGAGCGTATTGCAGTCAGTCGTCTGCGGAGCTGCAGCGGTGTCCAGCAGACACGGTGTCTGGCTCAGAGAGTCACGGTCCTCGGGCGTCAGGAAAGCGTTCGTCCGTCCCCGGCACCGTGGACCCGGGCTCTCCTTGAATGACCTACACGCCACCCTAAGGAACACGCAGTGGTCCCACTATCCACCTGGAGAACAGCAGCCGGTTCGGAGCGCGCCGCTGTAAAACACAGCAGCTGACGGAGCCAAACAAAGCGAGTCCCATGCTGGCTTCTGGCCGACCGCAGAGCTGCTGACCCCCGGGGCGACGAGCCGCAAAGCAGGACGCGAGGAGGCGCGAGCTGGAAGTTTAAAAGGTGGTCGCCGGGGAAGAGGCGGACACTGTCACATGATGTACACAATCACCAGGGGTCCCAGCAAACTTGTTACACAAAGGAGGACAGGTGAGTGAGAGGCGGCGCGGGTTGAATAACGAAGCTTCACGGAGGAAAGTTTGCTCGTTTGAGTTTATTAAAAAAAAATTAAAAAAAAAACTGCACACGGTTAAACAGTTGAATTTCACCTCAGGTCCCACGCAGCAGGTCGAGAGCAAGTTCAGCGACCTGAAGCTGAAGCCCACATCCTGGCTCACCTCGAGGTGAGTACAGTCCGTCTTTACTCTATTACCGCACCTGTAATTAATGGAGTTTTGTTTACGCGATTCGCGCTGGCAGCCGCGCGCGGGCCCAAAATACTTGGTCCCACGTGGACTAGCAGCGCGATCATGTAACACCTCGACGTGGCCTGCCTCCATTATCGGACTTTTTTTTCTTCCTTTTAGACCCGCTGTTCCCCTTAGAGACTCTCAGGTCAAACCTTTGTCCACGTTTACTTTAGAGTCACATTTCGACGTGTTAACGTTGTTTCTGTGGGGCGTTCATGATCGGTTGTAAAATCAGGTTCTATCTGTCATATCGTCACCTTCTTAAAATAATTGCCTAAGTCATTTTTTTTCAAAAATGACTTTTTTGCCTAAATCATCTCTTCA
>CAEGAF010179800.1:0-10676 GCA_903067075.1 Micropoecilia bifurca | reverse complement strand
TGTGTGTGTGTGTGTGTGTGTGTGTGTGTGTGTGTGTGTGTGTGTGTGTGTGTGTGTGTGTGTGTGTGTGTGTGTTACCCATGTTGGGCTGCAGCTTCCTCATCATCCACTGGATGGTGCTGTGGTGTAATGCCTGAAAATTAAACCTGTGTGGGTGTGTGTATGCCTGTGTGTATGGCTGCGTGTGTGTGTGTGTTTATGTGCATGTGTGCCCATGAGAAGCTGTCACAACATCCATCCCTGTTGTTCCTGTACGTCTGTGCTTATCGGGGAGCACACAGGTTTCCCGATCCCGTTTTACCTGCAGTCACCTGCAGCCGGCCTCCGCTGGGATGACTGAGGAGGAGGTAATTACACAAGCAAGCAACAGAAAACAGATGTGCAATTATGAGAACAGAGGTTTGCACTTAGCCTGCTCATTGCCCCAGCTTCCATGGTAAAATTCACAATACGATCTGCTGCAGCCAAATTTACTAAGTTAATTAAGTCCTCATCACACAGAGAGAGCTGAGCTCTGATCACTGCAAACATGATTCGGTTCTCTGGCAGGGAAAGCATCACCTTCCATTGTAGTTGGTAAATTGGATAAATGCTGGTAATAGACTGAGAGACTGGAGGCCTTTAAGGGACCTCCATTATTATAACTGTTGCTATGTGATCATTGGAATGGTGACCGGTAAATAAACATAAAATGAATAAACATGCATTTAGAAATTTTCATCTAAATTTGCAAATATGCAAATCTGGTTGATTGGATATTTATCACTATCCAATCAACTGGGTGTAATTTAATTCCTTTTCAGCAGAGCAGAAGGTCAGATGGAGCAGAATGATTTTTTTTCTGCAGCTGGATGGCTTAATGCTGAGTTCTCTGCAACAGCTGCAGAGCTTCTCTTTCCAACTTGCTGGCACAATATTTGCGGTAACATTGGTCACAAACAGTGTGTGGTAGATTCCAATCAAACCACAGTCCCTGTTAATACGGTGCCGCCAAGACAGGGCTGCCAGTTATTCACAAGGCTACTAGTTAAGTGGGAGGATATGCAAGTGCCATATATCTAAATCCAGCCAGCACAAATAAGCCAAACATTTATTGCTAACCCACTGTGATTAGTTTTATGCCTGATCCATTTTTAATAAAGTTTTAAGAGGTGTCAAGATCAGAAACATTCTAATGGCTTTCTTTTTCTCAGGATGAAATGAGTCTCCTTATTCTGAGGTCTAAATTTCACATTTAACATAATAAAATCAGCATCAATAGCAGCAATCTCCTGTTGCTTTCTTCATACACAATTTCAGAAATGTACACATTTTATCATAATGAAAACAACATATTCACTTACATCCAGGTCTTGTTTAAAACAAGCATGGAGGCTCTAACTGGACTTGTGTTCATTAACTGATAGAGAAATGCAACTGAGCATGTTGTCTTATTTGATCTCATGATGTTTTAACCTTTATTCCTTTTTCATACCTACATATTAAAACTTGAAGGGTCTTGCTGATGCCTGTGTTGCAGCCAATGACTAAGCAGGCCACTGAACAGATTCACTGTCCATCACAGGGCCACCTTGTAGTTTGGTCAGGAGAAAAATCCTGGAGAACAATATGTTCAGAATTTGGGTTTTTATGACATTTTACAAAGAATGCTTCACAAAAGAGTCAGATTTTTTTTTCTAAAGTCTCTGTTATAGCTGCATGCTAAGGGTCACCATGTCTTTAACATTAAGCCACCATAAGACCTGAGTTGCACATTTACGTGTCTTTGCATTTCCCTAAAATGTGATTGGGAAAATGTTATTCATTACGAGAGATGAGACAATGCTGTTCAAGCACTTCATTGTCATTTTACTTAGTTTCCACTGCCATCTTCTCTGTGCCATAACAGGAAGAAGCCTGGCTGTTACAGTTTCACTGTGCGCTTCTGACCGTGCAATAGCACAGCTCCAAACCACCCAGAAAGTCTGCCACATCAAGCAGACTTACAAGACTTTGCAACAGAAATGTGACTACTGGTCCTGGCGGCTGTTTATCCGCTGACGCGCCCGAACCCCTTTCCTCTCCTCTCCTCTTGACTTATGCATGCCCTCGCTGACTGACAAAAACATGGAGGCCACGCCAAACGAGCTGTGCCTCTGCTGATGAGGGTGAGATTGAAGGACCCACATGTGTTTCCTCCGTCTCTCTGGGCTTCTGAGAAGATCTGCTGCTTACTCAGGAGTGAAAGCCTCAAATTAAAGTGTTTGTGCTGACAAAGGACAAATGGGATTTTTCTTTCGCGCAAACGGTGCAGGATTGTGTTAGCTTGTTCAAAGTGGTGGGGGTGGAGGGAGGGTGGATTCTCCTGGTCGACACCTCTGATGAAACAGGGAAATGATATTAAGGCCTGTATGTTGCCTGGTGATCTTTAGGCTGTGGATGTATAAAGACTGACAAAGAGGAAGAGAAGGAGGAGGGGCAAACTAAGAGATGCCACTTTTCTCTCCTGTATTTAGATATGCTGTATCTTTTGTACCCTTGAAGGAAGCAGGAGTAAATTGAATATTCATGAGTGAATGTGAATAAGTGCTCTGTCAGCCAGTAGTGTCACTGATAGATGAGGGGTGGTCCAGAACGGGCCCCAATGACCAGCCACGGTTCTCCACAGAAAGCCACAGAGGCAGCATGGTGGAGGGCGTCAGGTACAAAGGAGGCGAGCCCTGGAAACAGACTGAAGCAAGGGGTTAGCAATAAACTCTGCATACATTAAGGCCAGGCAAGGCTGCTGTTGACTTGGCACTTTTAGGGTTCTTTCACTTCCAGCCTGCTCTGGAAGTCACTGGCACTCAGGGACTTGTGGGGGCGGGGGAGTGGTGGAGCGGGTGAGGGTGAGGGTGGCCAGAAAGCTTAAGGAGGAGAGAGATTCTTTTCTTTTCACACATGACTAGACTGAAAGTCTGGGGTCTCTCATCCTGTTCCTGTTTTCCAGTCAGTGGGTCCACGGTTCAGGAACCTCCTCTAATTTTCTCTGACAACTTTTCAGCGTTGCTTCTCAATCCCCAGCGTCCTCCTCCCCCTCTGCGCGAAAAAGAGGCTGGAGCGCTCAGGGAAACGGGTGTTGCTGCTGCTGTATGGTTCGTGTTTTGATCGGATCATTTTATTTAAACTCTGTGGCGGCTGTAGAGTGTATTCCAAATGCAAAGTGTTTGGCTAAAGGGGAGAAGCAGCCTGAATCTGTGGCTAAAACCAGGCGATGCACAGAACGAGCTGCTTTCCGCTGTTCAGACTGGTCTGTGCCGACTCCAGTCAGAATGCCTGGCTGCACCAACAGGCAGCAGATGGCCTGGTCCTCAGGCAAAGAGAGAGGGAGAAATAATCAAAAAGTGAGAATGAGAGATAGAGAAAGCACTCGTGCTTGACATGTCCCAGAGGTGCCAGGCTCAGTCAAAGTTACACCCAACACTGGGCCTGAATGCTGCTGGAGCTCATCTAATGTTGAGACTAACTAACTGAAAAAGCCCAAATTCTGCAGAATTGTCATTGTAGGTGACCTCATTCCATTCTCCCTCCTTCCATCTCATTACGTATGAGAACTTCTGAAATCAAACAAATACAAGTTGACATTAGAGAGACTTTCAGACGTTTTTAAGCATGGACAGTTACTGACTTGCATCTCCCATCCTTTTTGAATATGCTTTGAGTACAAGTTTTAAAAGGACTCTCTAAAGAAGGACCATTTTGTTTCAGAGCCATATAGGAGAATCAGAAGTGATAGATAAAAGGAAAGGAATGGTAAAAATCAAAGCAGCAAAGGCTGGAATGTCTTGACTTTCACACTCTCTGCTGATTTGACTTTTAGTCTGGTCTTTACTGGAATCCAAATGGACAGAGTGTTTCATTAAGACAGCTTTAAGCTTGAACTGCAATACATGTTAGTCACACAGACCTGAATGTTTTATCACTGTTATCTTACTTCATTTACTCTGGAACTGAGAAACTGTAATTTCTTTGTCCACTAAGGGAAAAGCAACAATCTTGGGGAGCTGTAAAAAATATATTTATATATATTTTAAAGTACATAAAGGTTTTCTTTAATTCATAGAGGTTGTTAGAGAACATCAGGGAACAAACAGCAGACAGATTAGAACGCAGTGGAGATGCAGAGGGAGCCGAAGGTTTTGTCATTTCTTTTGTTTTTAAGGTTTTATGAAAATGTTGTAACATTACAATATTGGGAGAAATGAAAGGCAGAATTTCAATAGGCTCAGAAAAAGCAATTAGATGTTTAATATCAATAATATAATTGTGAAACATGTGACCTTGGTACATGTCAAAGTCACACATTGATATGTTAGCTTCCCCCTCACTTTGAAGTTCCATTGGCTTTGCCTTCCTTTCGTATGCTGTTTGAAATTGTAAAACACAATTAAAGACATTGGGTGAGGGGCAAAATGTTGCATCTCACTCGTTGTATTTCCATTACAAATGTTGATGCAAATCAATGTTGATATTCCCCTAATGTCCAAAAAAACTCACAATTTTCCATTTACAATGTTACCGTTCAATTAAGAAGCATTAAAAATCAAGAATAAGTTTGTTCAAGCAATTACTACTTCCTATAATCTTTTCCAACATTCCAACATTAGAAACACGTGTTTGCTGAGCACATGACTCACAATGCAAACATTCTTTTGATTGAGGTTTTGTGAAATACACTAATTTTGATACAACCTCATCCTGTCACAAAAAACATACTTAATGAACTTGAAAAATGTGACTTTCTTTTAAATTGGCATGTTTCCATTAAACAAAAAGCCATAGAATATTTTCAGAATTTCAGCTTGTGCTGTCTTAAGGTCAATGGAAAAGCAGACGCTGCTGGCAACATTTCATCCTGTCCAGCCAACACATCGTGCTCTGGTCATGCTAAAAGGAATGCTCCTGTTCAGCCTGGTCATTTTTATTAATCTGAGAAAGTAACTCACAGATATAGTCACAGAGATGTTGCTTAGCCAAAGTTTTTCAACTTGTGGTAGTTTTTGATTGTTTGCAAATGTTCAATTCACTAGCATTCTAAGACATTGTAATTGCCATTTGAGTAAGTTTGAGTAAATAAAAAAAGGATAAAAAGTTTACATTTGTAATTCTTCTGTTTGAAGTAGAGATGTTGCATCCTTACAACGCTGAGTCTTACAGGATTAAAGATAGGTGGGGTTGTGAAACAATACTTCATCTTAAGCTGCAGCACCATTTCATCCATTATCAGTACAGCACAAAAACCTAAGTTGGGATAAGCTACTGAGAGCTGATGTTATTATGGACATGGTTTTCAGTGAGGTAAGGGATAACTCTAACTCATACAGATTTTTCACAGGTTGTGTTTCTTTGTCCATAAAGTCAAAGAAAAGGCTCTTCTGAGAAGCTTGGAGAAAGCCTAAGTTCCCGACATCGAGGATAAGTGTGTAAAAGTGCCAAAAGGATGCGAGAGTGCCTGAAAATGTGCAAACAGAGTGACATTTTCTTTCTCCAAAACACCTTTATGGGCCATTTTAAAGACAATTCCATGCCCTCCTCCTCCTCCCACTGCTCTTTGTTTTCATTCTTCTCTTTTGTGGATAATGTATTGTCTACAGGGTGTGTAATGATCCTCTGGAGCAGCCACATACCACTAACAGGCACTTCTGTCAAACACATCACCATTGCCGTGCCCATTGATTTGTGTTGCCTTTAAAATGGGCTGTTTCCTTCGCACCAGGCACAGCTGTAATTGCATCTTGCTTAAATGATTCAAATAAGGCGCTCTGTTGCTCTTACCTCCGCCTCCCCTCCTCCCTAGCCGCTGTCACCCTCACTTATTTCATTACGGATTCAGCAGACTTGATAAAACAGCAGGGGTGCATCATTCCATGGCGCTTAACCAGCCCAGCCGACACAAAGAAGTGGTCAAGCAGGGCAACAAATCACACCAAATGGAGCATTTGCTCTTTGTACGGCCTAGTTATGGAAAAGTGATAGCAGCATCCAGAATACTGAATAGGTGTAATAAATGCTGAAGAAGGGGGAATTTTCTGCTAATTGGGTGGGTTTGGGTGGAGGGAGCATGGGTGTTACCCTTTTTGTATTTGAAAATGGGCTCTGTGAAATTGTCTAATAGCCTGAGAACAGAGAGAACGGGTGGTGTTCCTCCCTCCCCTCCTTCCCCTCAAAGCCGTCCTAACCTGTCTGTGGGCTGACAGATAAACATGTTCTCTGCTGACTAATTGCACTATCTGTTCCTAGCCGTTCTCAAGTGACAGGCTAGCTGTGTATACCTGAAGCCTCAGATCTCCAAGACCCCACAACTCTGGAGCAGAACACTTAAAAATACAGCAACCAGAACGAGGCAGAGGAACTCCAGAAAGAGAGAGAGTTAGAGGATTATTTACTATAAAGCACTGGGCAACTTTCCAAATGAGCAGTAAACTTTGTAGTTAAAACTGACAGCTGTCAGACATGCATTGATGACTTAGTTAATGTGACAGGTGCATCAGAGAAACTAGCAGCATCTGTTGAAAGAAAATCAGAAAATTTAAGAGTTCACTTCAGCGAGTCTTATTCTTTGACAATAAAATAAAGATGTTAAAAATCAATATGCAGCCATATGCATCAATATACATGTGCTGTGGTCCCGAAAGTATTCTTTGGAAGTACCTTTGTCTGAATGAAGTGCAAGTGGTTATTAAAGATGCAAGCCCTCAGCTGGACACTGACTCCCTCCAGTCAGATGAATAATAGTACAAAGGGCTGCTAAATCATTGAGACAGCTGCGCTGCTCAGTCCAGACAGCACTGGCCCAACACAACAGCACTAACAGATCAGATCAATGTGCAGGACTTGAGAAGGATTGAGGCACATGATCCTCCGGATGAAGTCTCTGTTTGCTTTCTGAGGGAGCTGAAGAAACTTAAACTTGTATCTGTGCTTAACATAAACGCTTATATATTGCTGAAAGCATTGATGATAATACAGAGTTGTTTTATCTGTAGTTAAAGAATGAAGAAAGTTAAAAGTTACAGTTCTATGAAAAAGTATATGCTGCCTTACAGATTTTTTTGGTTATATTTGTCACATTGAGATGTGTCACAATAAGAATAAACGTTGAAAATGTTTTCCCTTTTAAGGAGGAAAAAAAAATTCAAACTGACCTGTAATTGATCCCTTATTATTTTATTAATGATCATTACTGTGATTTACTGTGATTTCACTAGCCAGTGTCAGGACTGGTTATTGAAATCAAGCCTCTATTGAAAAGCCTGATTTCTCGATTCTATTTAAGAATCAAGAAGAACTCTCTTAAATAGAACCTGTCCAGCAACATGGAGTAAGCATAAAAATCACATTAAGCAGGCAGATAGAAATTCAAGAACTCATAAGAAAAACTCATTAACATTATCATTATTTAAAGGGTTCCTAAGTACATTTTTAAAATTTACAGGATGCCAGTGAACCCTACAGAGAGACATTCGTCACATTTTGAGGACATAGGGGACAGTCCTAGGACTGTCCAGATTAGTCAAAGGAGATGACAAAAGAACCCAGACTAATGTCTAGAGGATCATAGGCTACTTGCCTCAGGTAAGGTCAGAGGTTATGATTAGAGAGACTAGAACAATTGGCCTCCATGGAAGAGTTCCAAGTAAAAATAACTGCTGACCAACAACACCAAGACCCATCTCACATTTGCCAAAAAAAAAATCCCTCAGACTTTTGGAACAACATTTTCTGGACAGATGGGAGAATACATCATATTTCAGAGAGACGTGGATCACGTTACATCCGACGTAAAACAAACAGCCTATCAGAGAACAACATCACACAGGCAGTCAAGCATGGGGGTGGTGGTGTGATGGTCAGGGGCTGCTTTGCTGCTCCTCTCCAGGGAAACTTGCATATTTAATGAAGTTATAAATTTTGCTCACTAGAAACATAAATTCCTAATTCCTGATCTCATTTTCAAGCTTATTTTGGTTTTGCTCCAGGACAATGATCCAAAGCAGACCGTTATCCAACTTTTAATGGGTAAAAAAAATCAGGCTTTGTCCTAATCAAAGGCTGGACTTATTTATTCATTTTTTTTTAATTAAATATGACTGAGTGTGTAGTTTGAGCTTAAACAGGTTTTGGATAGCTCTTTTCCCTTAATAAAATGAGTCATAATTTTAATTCTACTTTAATTTACTTTATTATTACCTTTATCTGATGTTAAAATTTGTTTGAAGATCTGAAACACTGATAAAGGACAAACAAATAAATAAATCAACTGAAGGTAATCCCTAATGGGGCAAATAGTTTCACATAATATTATCTAAGCAATATTATAACTTTTAGTCATATGAGGAAGGACTACAGTGCTCAATCTGATTATTACTTGGATTAAGTGGCAGAGTAGATGTTGTGAGCTGGGTTGTTCTGCAGAACTAAAGCAGAGATCCAAACGAGGGGCAAGGTCACTGCAAACCAGCTTCTCCTGTATGTTGCCAAAAGAGTGGGCTGTAGCCGGGAGAGAGGGATAGAAAGCATGTTGTTTAAGTAAAACCCTCAAGAACATTATGATTTATTTAAGTGAGGAGAAAATATGAATAATGTATTGGCTATACGAAGCATGAATCTCTTTTGTACTAATTGTCAGGAAGGCTTGCATCCAGTGTGTGAGGGGTGGAGGGGCTGGAGGACCCAGAGATCACAGGGGCGCTGCGGCTCAAAGCCGCCAGTCCTACAGCCACAGCTATTGACTTGCAAATGAGCTCAAGGAGGCTAATTAACGGGGTGGCTAATGAAATGAGTGGCTGGGATCGAGTGGAGAAATAATCTGGGAAACCAGTTTCTTTCCCCCCCTCTGCTTTTCTGACTTTCTCTCTCTCCACCATTTCCCTGGCTTGATCATCTTCTCTGCAAGATGGCTTGTGCCATTGAAGTTCATTGCAGAACCCATCAATATGTGAACAAAGTTGTTGGTGCTGGGGTGCAGTGGTTGTGGAGGTTCAGTGGAATTAGCATTCATTTGAAGAGACCCTCAGCCCCACCCCAGCTCTGTTATTTATTCTGTAGCTTTTGGCACATTTTCTGCTGTTCCAATCCCAGGAGGAGAGATGGAAGGAGAAGGAGCTGAGCGTTTAAGATGTGTGACAGGCGGTAATTGTAACTTTTGCACTTTTCCTTTCTTGTTTGCTTGGAGGAGAGCTACGAACCAGCTGAAGCCATCGTCCCCCACTTGTGGCGATGGTTTCCGGGTGGAAGTGTTTGCTGGGGTCAGATGCTCTGCCCAGCAGTAGTTTCTTTATCCTTTGAAGGGTTGTAAATTTACTCATCACCAATAAACGTCATTGTGGCTATTACAGGCTACCAGCACCAAGACTGTGACAACAACGCCAAATAAAAGATTTTACCTGGAGTTTGAGAAGTTATTTGACTCAAATCTATCACTAAGCATCATTAAAATGCCTTGCTGCTGAAATGTAAAATACAAATAAAAAATTATTTGATTTGATTTTGATTTATTCTGCCTCTTTGTTTCATTATGTTTAAGCTCACCAAGCTGACAGGATCATATGAGACAATCTGTGAAGACAATGGAGCTCCTCTGCCATCTGAACAAACACTGCTGTCAGAAACAGCCAATCAGAGAAAGAAGGAAGTTCTTAGCGCTGTTAATCATTTTCATATACATCCTGCTCACATCTTCCCCTTTGCTTTTTGCTACACTATAAATGGTTCACCACAACATAGCCTCCCATGAATGCTCAAATTACTCTGCATGGCCACCAATGATCTTTTCAGAGGACATCACTAATGGTTATCCTGTTGACAGACTCTCCCATCTGAGATGTGAATCTCTGCACCTCCCCCAAAGACACCATGGTCTTCAGGTGCATGGCCATGTCTTAATAAATTTACTATTGTTCCATATTCTCTGTTTTTGGATGGTTCTCTCTGAAGTGTTCAAATTTTAGGGATATTGTTTTAAAACCTAACTCTTATCTGAAGTCGTCCTCCAGCAACATGAAGTTTGGCTCTTTTTCTTGTGACATGGCTCCCAAAGAAGTGACCTGGCTCAACAAATAACATTACCGACAAATCTACTGAACAGAACTATAACATTAACTTACTGTTACATCTCTTATAATATATTTTGTGTCCAGACATTTTTATGGGCTTTTGTAATACACTCCTCCACATCAGTGCTTAGAGCTGGACTTATCAATCTTAACATTGAATATGAAAATGCTCCTCTGTTATCTATTAAGGGGAAAATAGTTTTCTTATTTGGATTACATGCAGATTACAGTTAAAGATTCAGTTCATACAAAATAGTGTGTAGTAGAATGCAAAAATTAAATTATTTTTATCTAATTCTGCTATGTTGTGTTATATTGATAGTTTAATAAAAAAGTTTAATAAAACACTTTGACTTGCCTTAAAATTTTCCCCCGTGTTTTATCATAATCTTTATCAACTAAATGAAGTTCATTTACCAAGTTATTCGATGATGACGACATTTCAAGAAAAAAAGTATTGGTATTACTAACCCTGTATTTTCTTGGTATCCGATTGATACAAAAATTTTCAGTTTAAAAACACACGACTGTTCACACACACACACACACACACACACACACACACACACACACACACACACACACACACACACACACACACAC
>CAEGAF010179790.1:0-15182 GCA_903067075.1 Micropoecilia bifurca | reverse complement strand
AATCAATCAATCAACTCAAATTAAACCAATCAGAAACAAACTGACATTTTCCCCCACACTCTCTGAACAGGAAAGATGGCCAGTCTCCCTACCCAAAAGAATATTTACTAAATGTCACAATGTAACTGAAATAAAGAACACAAAACACATTTAAACAGTAAATAAATAACATGTCAATGATCAATGTGTGATGGAACCCCTGGTCTCCATCACACAGAGCTTGAGCCATTTTGCTCAGCGCTGATAGACTCTGAATCAGCTGCTGCTGTAGTTTCAGGGAAACGTAGTTCTCCTTCGCCTTACAGATGCGCAACACTTACTGTTGGTTTAGCAGATCAATCTTGATAGCATCCACCGAGTTTTATGGATGA
This sequence comes from Micropoecilia bifurca, assembly GCA_903067075.1. NCBI lineage: Eukaryota > Metazoa > Chordata > Actinopteri > Cyprinodontiformes > Poeciliidae > Micropoecilia > Micropoecilia bifurca. Next base: position 14,811 of record CAEGAF010179790.1, on the reverse strand, counting down.
AATTTGAAACAGTTAATTCGATCTGAGAGCTTGATGTGAAAGTCTGATCGGGGGAATATTGATTGAAGTCTTTACCTGCATCTTTGTCGCTTCTCTTTCTATAATTGCCAGAGAATTCAAGGAGTTTTCTTTTTCAAACTTGTGGTGCAAAAGTAAATTATTATTTTTTTAAACATTTTATTCTTGGTTTGTTCTTCAGGGCAGTTCGGTGCTGGAGGAAGCTCCTCTTTCAATGGCATACCTGGGCCACCGGGTCCACCTGGGCCTCCCGGACGTCCAGGTGAGAGAGAGAGAAGGAGAGATCAGGCGTTGTCGAATCCTGCTGACTGAGATGGTTTCTTACGTTTTGTGCTTTCATCAGGCGACTCGAGACAAGGACCTCCAGGACCACCAGGACCTGCAGGGCAGCCAGGCAAGTATTCATATTCACTTCTGCAACAGTTGCTACGGCAACACAAGCAGACGAGATGATGATGATGATGATTATGATGATGATGATGATGATGCAATGTCCAAGTAAATGCCATTACGTATTGCTCTTTAGGTTATGGGATACCAGGACCTAAAGGAGAAAAGGGAGATGTGGGTTTCGCATCCAGCTCAGGTAAAATCCAAAGTGCCATCTTGTCTTTAGTTGTTATTATTTAGTTTCTGTAGTTTGCTGGAACTTTCCAGTCTTCTTGTGACACAGACTTTTCTGCTGCTCTACTTATAGGAACATATTATTCTGGACCGCCAGGACCTCCTGGACAGCCTGGATCTAAAGGATCAACAGGTAATCATGGTTATAAATCCACCTCCATGTTCTGACGTTGTAGGTTTGCTGACCTTCAATCACCTTGTTTGTTTCAGGCTCTCCTGGACCTCGCGGATACACAGGTGCTTTCTGTAGTTCCCATTTACGAAGATTGCACAGATTTTAATGTTTGGGGCTAAAGATAAAACAGCCACGTTTGACATGAGTGACTGTCACATGTGCCTCAGGTGAGCAAGGCCCACCGGGCGTGCCTGGGACACCAGGAAGAGCAGGAAGCTCTGTTACGTATGGAGGAAACGCAGTTCCTGGACCACCTGGTCCACCGGGGCCTCCTGGTCTCCCAGGGTTACCTGGAGTAAAGGGTAAAGCGGATAAGACATTGAGATGCATGAATTGCCTCTTTGCTTTGTTGTTTGTGTTTTACTTGAGGACTCATGATGATCACACACGTGTGGTTCTTTCCTTTGACAGGAGACACTGGAGCTCCAGGAATTCCAGGCGCATCAAGAGGTGGAGATTTTCAAAATGTTGATCCTAAATGCTCTTCTATCTTGTTCACTGATAGTTTTTATCCTGTGAGAAAAACAACACCCCCCCCCAAAAAAAACACAGACTATCTTATGTCTCCAGGTTCAGTCTCAGTCACCTCGGGCCCTGCTGGGCCCCCAGGACCACCAGGACCTCCCGGCCTCCCGGGTTCCTTCGCTTCCTCCACCGAGATGCGGCAGTACATTTCAGACTACCTGAGTACGTCTTTTTTCCCAAGAACAAGGGATGTGGAGGACGGGAACAAATTACTGACATGCCTTTTTTGGTCCTTACAGGTAGATACAGACTGAGCAGTCTACCTGGCCCTCCAGGTCCACCCGGGCCTCCAGGACTCCCAGGAACCTTCTCAGGGTCTATAGATGACATCGCTACTCGCATCATTGCATACCTGCGACGTAAGACCTGACATCAGTCGTATAAAGGGGAGCTACCTTTGACCTTTTGGAAAGGTCATGGTTGGCTGTTTGTAACCATGTTTATCTGTGGACCTGCAGGTTCAGACTCAGGCTTCAGTATCGGGGTTCAGGGACCTCCAGGACCCCCTGGTCCTCCTGGGTCAGCCTCTGGCTCCCTGACTGTCAGCGCTCTCATCGCCATGCTTCAGAGTGAGTACATAAACAGCTCCCTAAAGATGTATAGACATTCTTGGTGAAAATGTAAGTTAGAAAACCTCAACAGGTGAATATATACGTGTTTCATCGACCTAATCTCAGAACATTTTGTACTTTTAAGGGGAGGTGTTATGTAAAAGGATTTTTTTCAGCTTTGTGTTATTCTATAAAGTTATTCACTAATCAGAAAAACACTTGGAATGTTGCTTTGATTTTTCATGCATGTTTGAGAAATCCTTTAATCTCCCTTGGCAACCATTCGGGCGTGCCTAAACGCTTGCTCTCGCAAAGCACCGCCTATTTCCACTGTGCTCCTCTAGACTAGCGGCAGCAGCAGTTAGCAAACGCCCGGTGGAGCAGCACATCTGCCGAGTTCATCATAAGAACTTCTTCTCAGTCCTAAAAAAACAGTTATCAGACTAGAAACGATAAAACAGAAAAACAAATCGCTCCTATTGTGAAGTACAGTGGAGGAACCGTAACTCCGTGGGCCTGTTTCTCTTCGCAGACTTCCAGAAACAAGGCCTGTGTCCAGAAGCCTTGGTAAAACACAGAGACGCTTTAAGTACAAATCTTGTGTTTTTTTACCAGAAAACTGTAGACTGGTTATTTAGGTCTGTGTTCAGCAATAGAATCACCTGAAACATAATGACAAATCAACAGAGAAAACGGTTCAGCAAATACAAACTCAACTTCCTTCCCAACACTGAATACTATAAAATGGGTTTAACGAGCAGAGCGAGAAGAGAAGAGGGAATCAAACATCCAGGACTGTAGACGATCTGGAGCAGAGGTCTTGATCTTCAACAGTTGGTGTCCTGTTGAAGAACTATTAAATGTGTTCTTGGTCTAAACATACTTGTATATTTAGCATGCGTCAGGATTTCCAGACTCCTGTTATGACAAAATTATTTGATTCAGCTGCGTCGAAGCAAAGTCACATCTAAAATTAGCAAGAGACGACTGGCCTTTGATGATCAAGGAAAATGCTCAAAGATCCCTCTTCATATGCCGTTACAGGATCAAACCATGTTCTCTCCTATTGGTTGAAAGAGTGTCTGCAAAGTATTGACACCAGTGGCCGCCATCTTTCTTTAGAAAACAATGACTTTCCTCATGTGGGGTGACTGAAAAACTGAATTCATTGAAATCCATCGTCTTTACCTTAACCTCATGTTGGACCATGCAGACACTGAAGTTTCACAGGGTGCATCAGTCTAATCTGTGGTTTGAAATGTCTAGGAGATGACGTGAGAAGATATTTGTCAGGACCACCTGGGCCTCAAGGACCTCCCGGACCCCCAGGGGCCTCAGGAGGACTCTCCGGCACTTACAGAATAGAGGAGGTAGCCACATATGTCTTCAATATCATGAACGGTAAGAACAGCTCACAGCAGCAATCCGTAACCTTGGGAGGTGAGGTCAATCACTGAGGTTACTATGACGTTCAGAGAGGGGGATTGCGAGAGGCCCGCCAGGTCCACGAGGTCTACCGGGCCCCCCTGGAGCCCCAGGCGCAGGAGGCTCTGGCTTCACCACCGCTACCATCGACTACTCGGCTCTGATCCGAAGTGAGAGCGCTCCTTCAGTTTTTTTTACCCGTCTTTACAGAGGCAGAGTGGAAACTAATCACCATCTTCATCCGCGCAGATTCAGATTTCCGCTCCTGGATCACTTCCGCTGTGCAGCAAGGTCCTCCTGGACCTCCAGGTGCCCCAGGGCTGCCTGGGCCTCCAGGTCCTCAGGGGCCCCCAGGCGTCTCCACGGCGACGGTGTACGGATCGGGAGGTCGTGGCTACAGCTTGGAGGAAATTCAACGCTACCTGCAGGGTGAGTCTAAGAGAAACTAAAGCCCATTTGAGTTTGGGTCGACGTTTTGTATTTTTAAAATGGACCGTTTTAACGATGCAGAATCTGAGTTATAAAATTTTTCCGGACTAGTACACGTTCACATCGTCGATGCAACAAGAAATAAAGATGACGACCAAATCAACTTCATATTTCACAACTTCGTCTACTTTAATGAGCATAAATTTGAGTCCTGTGTGTAACTTGACCTTACTGTGCTCCGTCTCAGGTTCTGGATTCAGAGGTCTCCCTGGACCCCCGGGCCCTCCAGGTCCCCAGGGGCCACCGGGCGCCGTCACTGGATCAGTGACCTACAGTGGAAATTTCCCTCGAGAGAGCATCCGCGCTGAAATTCAACAGTATCTGTCCAGTAAGAATCTAACAGCATTCTAGCACCCTTTAGTTCAGAAATGCATGCGTCAAGATGTAATGAGACATTAGCTGCTCCCCATCAGATATGAAATACTAGGTGAATATTTTATTCCACTGTATATGTTAAATATACGGCAAAGCATATTAGCACAAACCCCTCAGTAGTTGTCAAGCACGGTGGTGGTGGGTTGATGATTTGGGCTCATCTTGCAGCCACACGAGTTGGTAATAAAAATAAAAACATTTGCCGATTGGGGTAAGCAAATGATAGATATTAGAGGGTTTTACATTTCTTTTATTTTTCCATCTTATTTTAACGATTTGTACAATTAGCATCACTGAGAAAGCAGTCGGTGTATTTCCCAGAAATGATAGATTCTTAACCTAATGAGATTTCCAAAAGCCTGCCAACATGTTACATTTTAAAAGGATAAAAATACCAATTTTCCTGCATCCTTTCAGTCTTCGGTCGTGTTCAGAATATGCAGACACGGCAAACCCGCCATACCATATTCAAATTCTGTTTTTTTTCCCAGGCGACAGCGTTCGACGTACCATTATCGGGCCTCCAGGTCCTCAAGGTCCGAAGGGTCAGAAGGGAGATCGCGGAGAGCCTGGCTACTCCCAGAGCTACATTCAGAGCCAGAGCTACCAACAACAGAGCGACAGTCGCTACGGCTCCCAGCACAGAGACGTCGATGTCAGCAGGCTCACCGAGACGCTCGACTACTCCAACGTCGCCATGAAAGTTACAGACTACATTAAGAGTGAGTGGACAGCAGCTGCTGCAAGATTTTCTCAATGCTCTCTACATGCGCAGTAAATTTGGCCATTATTAACGTTATACTTTTAGAAATACAATAAAATGTCCATTCTTGACATTAAGAAAATTGAAGTATATCGTCAGAAAGAGAAAAAAAATTGTTTTCTGCATCTTCTGATAGGATGATGAAATGTCTGGTTCTCCTGCAGATCAAGGCCTGCTGCAGCAGTACATCTCCGACGGTTACAAACGGACAAACGTCCGAGCAATTCAAGGACCCCCAGGTCCTCCGGGCCCTCCAGGACCGCCCGGCTACAGCCAGGTGATTGCCTCCCACGGCAGCGTCACAGCTGACCTCATGGACTTCTTCAGGAGTGAGTATGCAGAGTTTTAGCTTTCCACCATCTTCATCAAAAACGGGAAGATAACAACGTGGCAACAGGCAAATATTTTGAAACGACTCGTTTTGTTTTCTCAGAACACGGCACCGTTCCCGGCCCGCCAGGAAGCCCAGGTCTAAAGGGAGAGAGAGGACACCCAGGACCCAAAGGAGACACGGGTAAGATTTACACAAACCTGATGAAACTCTGCACCTTTTTAATAGAGATTTTTCATAAAACTAAAACGAAGAGATTTGGTTTGATCACAGGTGATCCGGGACCTCCAGGTTTACCTGGAATCCCAGCGCCCCTCACCGTCCAGATTCCACACAAAGTGCAAAAGAGAGAAGCAGGTAACTTCAGTGGAAACATCCAATCTCATCTAAAAGATAAAATATGTGAAAACAAACAAACAAAAAAAAAACACAAATCATTAAATATCTGAATTTTATTTTTTTTATGCAGGCGATAAAGTGGCGGTTCGTCGAAAGCGTCGTCGATCTCAAGCTGGCTTCGGCTGAAGGCCGTCCTGCTGGCTAACGCAATATTCCAGATCAGCTTTAACTTTTTGTTCCTTTTTAAGATTTTAGTTGTTAAACTGTACAAATATGCTCTTTACTGTTTCTTTCCAAGACAGGTTGGTTTGGGAAAATAATAATAATAAAAAAGCATTCATCTCTTTAAAAAAATACTTCTTGTAGAGGTGTTAGCCTGTGGTTTTCACTGTTCAACTTGTGGGTGTGTAATGTTTACTTTGCTTAGTTAGAAGCTTACGTTCCCTGCCTGGGGGCAGCTTTTGCCAAGCAATAAGCGGCGGTTGCTTTTTTATTTCCAATGCAAGCATCTCCTCTTTTTACTTTTTATATTTGCTGACATTTGGGTATTATATGTATCGAGGACTATAGGAAGCGTTGAAAAGCATTTATTTCGCATTGGCCCCGTAAAAAATATTTGAAACCGTTCGGCCTCTAACAAAAACACGAGCTAGACTCGGCCTCAAAGTGAGGGTCATTTTACGAAGGTTTGAGATTTACTTGAAAGGTTTTTGTTGGTATAAAGAAGAGAAATGTTTGTATTATTGTAGAGATGGACTCGGAAAGACATGACTGATTTAATTGTATATTTTTGTGTAAGAGCACTGAATTTGATATTTTCTATATGCCTTTTAAGTGTTGGAAAGAGTAAATTATAAACATGGATGAACCTTTTGGATTAAAATACCAGACCCAAAAAAAAAATTAAATAATAAATCTATTTTTGGATTTGGGAGTCTTTGTATTTTTATGACTATTTTACAAACAGTTTCAGTCAAGTCTCCAAATAAACAGTCAAGGTTTTATTTACAAGAAAAGAAAATGGGCTTTTTATAAAGATGCATTAAATACATTAGATCTGACATCAAAAATGCATATAACAGGAATATTCATGATGGGAGAGTGACTCTTGAAAACGATGCAACTAAGAAGAAAAATGTAAAAAAAAAAAAAAAAAAAATCTAAGAACTAAGAAAAATCCAGCATTCATAAAAAATGATGTTCAAGTCATCTTATAGAAAATATACCACAAAGCAGCAACAAATTAATATGATGTAACGCACAGCTGAAAGCTTCAGATGCTGACATTCATACAGTAACAGGTCTGATAAGCAACGACGGCATCAAAGGTAGAGAAGCGTTGGAAAAGTAAAACAATGCATAAAAAATCTAAATAAAATCGAGTGCAGTAACTAAACAGAAAAAAAAACTCTGAAACATTACAGTCATCTGGAGTTTCGATAGGCTTCTGTGAGGCAAAGGATCAAGTCTCTGAACCTTCATGAATATTCTTTAACTCAAGTGGCGAACCAGTGCAGTTACATTCCTCTACAATTCAAACTTTACAACAAACCATCTGTTTGTGCGAACGCTGCTCCAAATAAGTGACCTTGTTAATATTCTTCGAACAGGACAGCGGTGTTTACAGCACTTTGGGGCGAGGGAGAGTAACAGTGTGTCGTAAATAAATACATCAATTTGTCTCTGGAGGAGACAGAAATGCTGTTGGTAAGCACAGTTTCCGATTATTCTGTAGTCACACGAACACGGTACGTTCTAGTTTTTTGGATACAGCTTTATGACAGTTTTTTTGATGCCCTATGATAACATTAGATGCAGTATGCACAGTAAATACCCTCCTTTTCTTTTCCCAGATCTACTTTTCATGCAGCCGCAGAATTATTTTTTTTCCCCAAAATGGATTTGATCACCAGCTAATGTGAAGTGCAACAGGGACAACCGCTTTGTTTAAGTGCAAAACATTCAAAGGTTTTGTTTATTTACTGCAAGCGGTAAAAATGTCAGAAATGGGGCGGGAAGAGTATGTGTGTGTGTGTGTGTGTGTGTGTGTGTGTGTGTGCGTGTGTGTGTGTGTGTGTGAGCGTGTGTGTGTGTGAGTGTGTGAGGCACTGGAGATTATTTATGCTGTTGCAGGCTGTGCTTATAATAATATGACAAGAATGGCTGATCTTAGTTAACAACTGCAAACCTTGGAAATCTTCTCATGCTCAAAAAAGTGCATATAACTTATGTATTTCCCAGCAGGCTGAGAAAATGTTTTTAGGTGAGGGAACGTTGTGTAGGCACATCAAGCTCACCGACTGTAGAATCGAAGCACAAATTACATTTCGATGTTTATCGGAGACAAAAAGAACAACAACAACAAAAAAATAACAACTCCCATCGGGGTTGATACGGGGTGGAGAGGGGTAGATAAAAGTTTAACTGGAGTTTAGTTTCAGGAACATAAACATGAGGCTATAAACCTGAGTTCTGCAGGTTTGGGATGGGGTAGAATTTGGACACCCGGCTTTGGGTGGTGGGGTTAAGGCATTCGGATTCCCCGCTCATCTTGAAGAAGACTTCTTGCTCCTGGAGCTTCCGCGTGAATTCCTCCTCTAGCGCCTGCAGGGAAGCAGTGAAAAGCAGCTGTAAAATGCTAATTCTACTCAAAGAAGTAGTGAGCGACCGAAGAGCATACCTTCTTCCTAGGTCTCAGCTTCTCTCTCCAGTCTTTTATCTCCTGGCTGTGCTCCTCATCCAGCTCCTTCAGCTTTTGGGTCTCGTGTTCAATAAGCAAGTGGCATTTCTCGTTCTGAAAATGAAGAAAGAGAACAATGTTATCAACATGAATTGGCGCTGAACTCTTGGTTGTTCCATGTACTATTCTCTGTACCATTGATTTTAACGTAAAAATCTGAAAAAAAAAAACCCCCATCTCAAAATAAAAACCTTAGTAAAACCTTTTCATATATTTTTTAAAAGCATGCTTAATGTAATGCTACATTTGTATGCCTGTTTATTTTCCCTGTACAGGTGCAGCTTTGTCAGAAATAAACCACACATCTCCAAAAATACTTTACAGGAAATGAAGAAAACATCTTGATTCTGGATTCAAATTCAAACTGTTTGGTAAAAAAGCTCTTAAACATATATTTCTCAAAGTAATGTATCAACAAAACTTGAAATAGAAATGTAGAATAAAAAGGTATGGTGAGAAACCACATGAGTCTCTAATGGGTCTGAAAATGTTTGGATTTTAAAACACTATAAACAACTAAAGCCAGACTGTGCTGGTTAACACAAGTTGTCCAGCAGGGGGCACTGCAGCAAAGAACAGGGCTTTTAACCCGGTTTTCATGAACACATCTTCAACTCGACCATGCGTTTTCTGTACATATTACATAATTTAGGGGGGAAATAAACACTTCCAATTGAACGCAATTAATTTCCAAGAAGTATTGTTACAACTACAACCAATTGACAGGACAGACATTTAGTGTTGGGTTTCTATTTGCTCCAGAGCGACGTGTCGGTGAGTGTAAGTGTGTCAGTGTGACCTGCAGCTGCTGCAGCTCGCGGATGTTGGAGTCGCACTGCAGCTGCAGATCCCTCATCTGGTTCTCGTGTTTCTGGTGCTGATGGAGTCTCTCGTTCTTCTGTCTCTTCTCCTCCTGCGCGGCAAACTAGACAGAGAGCAGGAGAATCGCACGGCTTTATTCAAAACGAAGGTTTATTAAAAGCAAAAACAAATAAGGAGGCGAGCTAGTGTGGATACAAAAAAAATGGGGGGAACCAAAGTACTTCTTCTTGGGTGAAAGACGGGAGTGTGACTCTGCACCTGCTTTATGCGTTCCCTCTCTTGGTCTGGCGTCATCGCCGCGACGACGGTGATGCGGAGGCTCTTCTTGAACATGGCCATGCGGGTCTTTGCGTCGCTGCGTTGGATTTTGGGCAGGCGGACCCTCTCTTGATTCTGTTTGTTCTTCAGCTCCTCTATCAACCGCTGGTTGTAGCGCTGCATCTGCTCCATTTCCTACCACAAACGCAAACTTTCACATCTCTGCTATACGTTTGGCGAAAACCTGCATCGGCTTCTCTAATCCGTTACTTTTTCATGTCGCTTCAGCAGCTGATGTCTCTGCATGAAGTACTGGTCTTTCAGCTGCTGCTTGAGCAGCTGGTGCTTCTCCTGCAGGTGGCGCTCCTCCAGCTCCCACATTGCTGCCTCTCGTGCTGCGGAACACACCAGAATGTGACGGGCAGGTCTGCGGACGTGTTCCGGGTAGCAAACATGCTGGGCGGCGGTGGACGCAGGAGGAAAACTAAAGCAAGTTGGACAGTGTGCAGCACGTCTGGTTGATTGTCACCGTCTTTGTTTATGTCAACTTTAGCCATGCTATGCTGCACTGACGCAGTAAATCATGTAAAAGTGGCCAAACCATGTGTTGTCAAACCAGGTTTATGTTCATCACCAGACATCTGAGTAGACTGATGTTAATGTATCTCTGGATCAAAACAAGGCTTTTTTTTTTTGGTTTATTTATAAAGTTCTTTTTTTTAATACTATATAGTTTTCATAGAAATTGAATTGTAGGTTTCGTAAGGAACTGTAAAGTTCATCACTGTGTGGAACAAAGCCACGCAGCACGAGTTTCATCTTATCAGTGGAATGACCGAAACAAACTTTTCAAGGATTTTCTATTTGCTGAGCTACCGTCCGCCGAGCCCCAACAGACAGAGCTCGATTGTTTCTCTTGCTGCCAACTGCAATCAAATGTAGCATAAACGGAAAAGTGTGTCAGAAAAGAGAAACAAAGCATGATCTTTGGAAGCAGAAGACGGTGAAGGCGTTCTGAAAAACCTAGGAGGAAAAAAAAAAAACATCGTTTCATGGCTCCTCCTCGGCTTCCTCACCTCTCAGCAGCTGCTGTTTGTGGTTGAGGCAGTCTCTCTCGATGGTGGCTATTTCTAGTTTGTGCTGCTGGATGATTTTCTTCAGAGCGCCATCCAGCTCCTGCTGCTGCTTCTGCAGGAACTCCTGCTCCTGAGGAGAAGACCAGCCGCAGTGAGGAGAGGCCAGGCCAGGCCACAAAGAGGGACAGCAAGGAGCCAGGAACGACGAAATGCAATGAAATGTCACACGACACATAAAGGTCCAAGCCTCATCAAATCTAATCATAGAACATCCACTTCAAACTCAGTCCAACTTCAAACTCAGTCCAACATCATCAGAGGGTCTGGAGAGGAGAAGGGGAAGCAAAGGGGCTCGGAGGAAAACACCTACACTGATGTCAGGACACACCCTTCAACTGAGGCTGATTTCATCAGGTGATCGTCTCAGACAGCAGGAGAAAACGACGGATTTGAACCGCTGGAACATTTGGCATTTCTGATTTGTATTGCCTAGAATTTGCATAGTACTACCTACTTATGATTCCATGTGATAAACTTTTATCGTACAGATGAGCATTTAACCAAGACTAACATAATCATTCTAACAAGACACTGTTTAGTTATAAGCTTTTGAGTAATGGAAGGAAACAGCTGGGAAACAGAAATGACTGATTTCACTTTGAAACTACAAATGTTATATTTTCTCCGCCCTGTAAACACACCCTATAGCTAACAGGTAGCAACAATTTTTCTTTTCTGGAAGCTGATCATAAGCAAGGAAGACTAAACTAACCTCAGTGCTGGATTAGGGTTTCAAAATAAAGTCAAAGGAAGCACAACAGCAAATCAGAGGCAAAATATCAAATTGGACAGGACAAATTGTGACATTCTGACATGTGCAAAAATATAAATAAGTAAATGAAAGAATAAAATCTAAAGTAATTCAGAAACTAATTATTTTAGAGTAATTAGTTATAGATATTTCTTGTCAAATAATTTGATGAAAATTGACTGTATTTCCACATATCTTTATTACCATAAACATTTGATTGTTCAAACTGTTAATCTTTAAATTGAGCCACACAAAATCATTTTTCAGGACAAATTATCATTGATTATAAAATCTGAGTTTGCAGATAAAGATCAGATTATAAATAAGATATTAAAAACAAAATCCGTGAACAGACATTGGCAATAAATCTCTGATTGGTGCATCTGTACTTTTGAATTCTTTCACTCTGCTTCATCATAACACTGTTTGCTCTCAACCTTTTGGTACAGAACAAAGCAACTCAGTATATATATTTCGGTTATTTCAGAGTAACTCTATTACGCTGCTTTAAATCATTGAACAAATGACTTTCATGCGCCATTTAGGCAACTTCAGTATAACTGCTCCTCAGATGCAAATATATACTCAGACAGAAGATCTCAAAACCTGCATTACCAGCATATTAAGACAAACACCATCCAGTTTTACGCACACGATATTAACGCCACGTACATTACACAAACCAGATGTAGAACATTTGTGAACTGGTGGAGGAAAAAAATACTGAGCAGGAGAGGAAGAAAGACCACTGCACAAATACAGTGATGGCAACACTCAAAAAAGAAAAAACATCAAAGTACTACAAGCCCAACGCCGCCCATGCTTACATGTGTAGTTCTCAAAGTACAAGTGAAGCAGCACAAGCGATCCTGTCACTGAACTTCACACACATCTAAGTATGGGCCAGAGACCGAGAGAAAGCAGGGTGGGTGGGTGGAGGAGGTGGGGGAACTTACATCCTGCATCTGAGCGTTGAAGAGTGCGCATGAGGATAACTGAAAAGACTGTATCATAACCTGGGCCACTGCCTGCGGAGGAGAGCACACAGCGCACTCGCCTTGATCACACGGACAGACGGCACACACAGCGGGCTGAGGAGTTTTCTTTCTCTCTCTCTCTCACACACACACACACACACACACACACACACACACACACACACACACACACACACACACACACACACACACACACTCGCACCAGTTCTTCCAGAGTTATGTAAGACGTGGGTCTTCCACTTTGGGGATGTCAGTCAGCTTAATGCGTGGGGAGCTGCTCCGGTAAATGTTAGGAGGAAGCCAATTAATTAGTTATTAAAGCACTTCTCATGCTTTAAAGCGGATAATAAATTCAGCGTCTTATGTGAACCCGGCATGCAAAGGAGCAGCTTTTTTTAACGCCGCCGGCTAATCGAGCGTCATAATCGGAAGTTTGCTTTGGAAGGCGACGTTTGGAAACGGTTTTCAGTTCAGATGTTTCCTAGAAACTCTTCAATTATCTATCAAGTAAGATATAAATAATCTCCTCTTCTAACTGTAATGTATGAAATGGCAGAAGCAGGACAAACGTCCAGCAATACTGCAGAAAGTTCATGTGGTTACTTCTCGACTATTTTTAATAGAACATTCTGTGAAAAACCACAGCAAAACTAAAATGGCAACCAGATATCAAACGCTAAAGTAAGTTGCAATGACAAAAAAATAAAAATAAATAAAATAAACGTCAAATGCACTGAAAGCTGCAAATGATAAGTTGTCATGTTCATACTTTTATCAAGCATTTTAATGGACTAAATATAAAGATCAATAATTTTCCTTTTGATTTACATAGATTAAAGCAGAAAATCAGGATCAACATTACTAAACAGCCTGTGGAGTCATGGAAACACGTTTCCACATAAAGCTCAATAAATGCACCGGCACCGTAATTCAGTACTCAGGAGAGTAAAGCTCAAAAACTATGCAGATATAAAATGACTGCACAATTTTTTATGTTACAATAACCACTGAATTCGATAGAATCTGCTTATTATTCACCTCCAAATGAGCTACACTAGATAAAGGAAACTTTAATGGTTAGAGTTGGAACTCCAGAAATGGAGAATATACAGAGTGGGCCACATTTGTTGGTACCTTTGCTAAAGATGTGGAAAAACAACTAAAATAGCTACTTTTATTTAAGCTGAGAATTTTTATTTAGGAGGCAAAATATTTTTTTATATATTCAACCACAACTGAAAATGATTAGGGCTCCTGCTGTCAAACTCTGTAAAACCCTTTGCTGCTTACAGGTCAGCCGTTAAAGTCAACTTTTTGTTTATTTGTCTATGTTATAGATCATTATTTGCTGTGTGTGGCGGAGAAATAAATGTGGGACCTCGTCCAGCCTGGTAATTCCTGACTGTGTCATGTCAAAATTTACATCCCCAATAAACAAACGTTTATGAACTCTGAAAGTTTTACTTAACTTAAAAATATAAAAAAATATGCTTCAGTTACATTTCAATGTTTCAGAGTGAGATTATACCACTGCAGGTTTGTTGCTGTTGTTTTCGTAAAGGCTTTTCACACATCTTCACCAGGTGGTGCCAATAAATGTGGCCAGAATCCAATTAAAATCTAAAAAGCTAGACAAACAGGAAATACAGATATATTGCTTGTGCACATTAAGGCAGTAGAAGAAAAACAAAGACGGCAATGATTTACCTCTGCAGTTTGGAGGAGCGCCAGTTCCTCTTTTATGCGTTTCATGAGCTCTTTTCTCATGTGTTTGGGTGACTGTCCGGCCTCCTGAACGGCCTACAGCAGAAACTAGTTGATGCCATATTGTTCTTATCTGACAAAGCTGCCCAACAACCAGAGAGAGACATGCACGGCTCCCTCTTTGACAGAAGAGTTACAGCATCGAGCCACCAACAGATTTACCGCCATCATGCTAATTTCTCCCCTCATCTTTTTGGATGTTTATTAAATCATTTCTGGAAAATTTTAAGACTGAATTGCAATATGTACACGTCAGGGGTTTAACTGATGCATGCCAGAAGGTGTTAGTCCCAGAAAAGCTTCATTATGTTTGTGTTTGATTAACTCCACCACAGCCAGAGATTTGAATGTCCTGACCGACGAGATTAAAGGAAAAGAGTAACTGACATGGAGTAGAGATTATTTAGTTTTGAAACAAGTTTGTTTGTTTTAAACTAAACGCATGTGCTATCTTCATGCAAAAATGCATGAACAGTGCATTTTTAAAGTGCACAATCACCTTTTAAAATGCTGGAACATAAATCCTTATATCATATAAATCTTGTTAATTTCAACTAGAAAAACTAATTTCTTTAAGGGTAAATTGACACAGTAAATTGATTTGCACAGTGACGCAGTTGGTAGAGCTGTTGCCTTGCAACAAGAAGGTTCTGGGTTCGATTCCCGGCCCCGGCCTTTCTGCATGGAGTTTGCATGTTCTCCCTGTGCATGCGTGGGTTTTCTCCGG
>CAEGAF010179786.1:0-23073 GCA_903067075.1 Micropoecilia bifurca | reverse complement strand
CCGCGACTAGTCGACATCGACTCGACTATTGTCATGATGTAGTCGACCTTGAAAAATATGTAGTCGTTCAACCCCTACTATAGGCCTGATACACGGTACTCGGTGGCTAACACGATTAGCATTGGCTAACACGATTACAGTTTAGTAAAAATCTTTTCAGGTAAAATAAAATTTTTAATGTATGTCAGATACGGTACACATTGCATATTGATCTGTTCAGCTAACGTAAGACTGTAACAGACAGGCTTCAAGGTGTAGAAGTTGTATCGGTACTGCCATTATGCTGTACTTGGCTGAAAGGTTTTCATAATGGATGTGTTTATTATTGACTTGTTTTTTCATTCACTAAACACAAAGAAAGCAAACAATAATACTTACACCAGCAGACAATCCTTTGTTCTTATTGATCCTACGACAGTTGAGCTGCAAATGCGGTTGTGGACAAGCTTTGATCCAAGCAAGAATTTTCGTTTCAGATTTTGGAAATCTGTGAATTTTAGTTTCACAAACACGATCAGGATACCTGACATCACCTGTACAGATTCCCTACTGACGACAGTGGAGAACCATTCTTTTTCGAGTCCTGACACAAAAACTTTCTGCCGGTGGTAGCTGCGCTGTGACATAAAATGGGCATTAGCCAATGAAATGCAGCCCCTGTGATAAGGTCCATTGTCTCGTGAGCAGATTTTCTCAGGTCTTTTTGGTTGCTTCTCTGATTAATGTTGACCTTCCCTGGGCTGTCAGTTGTGTTTGGACACTTTCTGGTGGATTTGGAGTTGCACTATTCTTTTTGAGTTTTCATAAGATAAATGAAATCGTGCTGCGTTGTCTTATACATTGATGAAACTTTGAACTTCCTGACCTGTTTGAGTTTCTCGGTGCTGTTTCTTCACTCATGTTGTCTGTGATTCCTTCATAAAACAACTGGATTCATACTAAGATTCAGTAAATGTTGAAGAACTCCCCCAGAATACCCTGTATTTCACAGATATTCACTACTTTTTTTAATTTATCACACAAAAAACCCCTACTAAAATACATCAAAGTTTGACGTTGTAATGCGAAAAATAAAATGCAAAGGGTGGGAATACTTTTTAAGCCAACATGCTCACTACACAATGTTAGCAGGACCCTATTCAATATCCTCAATTTGCTTGAAAGAAAAAAAACCATTAAATGATCAGAGTCGGTGATGCTGGAGATTGATGCAGTGGTTTAAATGTAACGTTTAAAGTTGTCCTAGGAGAGTTGCTCTAACCCTAGCGTCTAGTTTGCATGGCTACTGAAATACGCATTAACAGTGGTTTGTGATGGTGCCTCACCGTGGATCCAGTCTGCATCGTCTTTCCACTTTCCCCCTGGCAATTTGGTGTGAATCAATGTGTCAATGTCAAAGTACCAAAGTACCTCTGCTTTTCTCTGGACAGAGTCATCCCAACCAGGGGACGGCACCCACAGGAGGCGTCACTTTTTATAACCCTACGCAGTTTTCACAGGTGTGGTTTTTAAAGCGGCATGTTTTATTTGGTCTGTCCACCATGTTGTTTTTCTCCTGTTTGTTCACATGATGTCCCATCTTAGTGTCTTCTGTCTCTTTCCCAGACAAGTGCGCCATCGGGAGGGGGACAGCGATCTAGCCGGTTGGGCCAGCGCCAGTACCCAGTGTACAAGTAAACATCCCCCTCAACGGAGAAATGAAATTAATAGACTAAATGGACAAAAATGAGATTCTACCTGAAAGTAAACGAAGCACATGGACATATACTGCTCTATGTCTTAAGAACTCCTCCTTTGGCCTTCATTCGAAAAGCTTGATCCCATCGTATAGGTTTTCATCCAAACGGCTTAACCACTGTTTTTATTTTTCCCTTATACCTTCATCAGCCCAGTAGGTGTCACTGGTGTGTGTTTGTAACAAGCACAGAGTTTCCTTGAAGGGCTTATTCCTGAAACCAAACAGGGGGTCGAAAACGATTCGCATCATGGATACATTCACACGCACACACATACACACACGCGCACACACACACGCAAACAAACAAAACTGTGTGTTCATGTCGGCATAATTCGTGTCCACACCTTGCTCCACTAAAGCTGCCAGATAAAAACACTGATCACCCAGTGTCCCGTTGTGCTCTAGATGTCTGGACGGATATGTGAAGGATACATGAAGGCATCTTTTTAATTTCATACTGGAGATTTCTATAAGCAGCCTTCATGCTAGAGGTGGCAACTTGTGTGATGATTTGCTTGTTTGGTCTTGCTGTGTAGACATTTCCATTAGATCCACTAAGCGAAGCATGTTGGATGATTTAAGAAAGAGAAGTATGCAGGGATTGATCGCTGCTTCCTTCAGGTATTTATTTAACCCTTCGCCCCTCCACTTACTTGTTCGCCTTCAAAGTTCTCAGAGGGTGTTTTTTCTTTTTGTCCACGGTTATCTCAAAGTTCTGAGCTGACGGTTTCAAACGGAGGGAAGTTTGTTGAACTTTCAAGATGAATTTTAAATATTGCAGAAAATGAATCTATCCAAATATTTGTATATCAGATTGATTGTATTTATGACATGTAGACATAAAAGGTGTGTGTGTGAGAAGATTTAACACATTTTTGTTTTTTTCTAAATAGGCTTTGACCAGTTGCATTATTGATTGAATTACAATCACAATCTAATCGTTTGTATCGCCTGCTTCTGCATACCAATAAATCTTTAAAATTGTGAACGGTGAGCTAGTCGTACTCTTAAATACGGTGTCATTTTAGTTTGCACATGTTCCTCCGTCACTCATTCTGCAGACGTCAGTCGGCTTGTTCACCAGCAGAGAGGCTGCTGTTCTCCGTTGTTCCAGAATCTCTGCTGTGAAATCATTGACAGAGAATCATCAGTACAAATAATGGAAACAAATGGTAATAGTTATTTTTGAGCTCTATAGCACTTTGATAGAGATGTCTAGCGGTTTTATTTACTGCATTAAAAAAGGCATTTTGAAATGAGTTGGCTGTCCTGTACTTCTGCAAAAAGAAAGTTGAGTTCAGCTCTGTGAGGTGAATCAAATGTGGCAGTTTTATTTGGATTTAGAAGAAAATGACAATACCAACATGTAGATGCTGTAGTGATATTTATTTTGAAAATATGGAAATCAATACAGCAATAATTTCATCACAAACTCACTTGATATGATGTATATATATATTTTAACATCTGTTTTCGGTCAGGAATAAAGACGGGTCTTTCTTTAGTACTGTTGTATTTTTAAAATCTCCTTTTCCATTTAAAGCTCTAATCCGAATGAATCACTTGGTACTTTAGACACCAAGTTCAGAAATGAATGAACCAAACAGTTTCATGATTTAACGGGGAACAGAAGCGCTCCTTCCCCAAAGAATCTGATTTTGGAGAATGATGAAATATGATTGGTCCAACATAATTGGCTACTTTAAAAAAATGGATGCAAATTACTATTTTGTGTCACTAATGGCCATTTTGAGTTCAAAACAGCCATTGTCACTACTTCCTTGATAGTGAGTCATATTCTACATGATTAAAATGTAAACTTCAAAATGAATCAGAACACCAAACCTTACATATTTACATAAATCCAGCCACGCTAGATCAGTCATTCATTTTCCCTTTGTATGCTACAGCTGCACACAGGACTTAGAAACGGTAAAGATGAATATCTTTATAATCAGTATTTGGAGACAGTTCTGTCACTACTACATACAACAGTAAGCATCCTTAATGTATTTGAAAATCAGCTATATTTCCTAGCAGCTGATCATTTTTTTTGCCAATAATGCAAAACGAAAAGCTGCATCTTGATAAAAAAAAAAATTCTGTGAGATCTCTACAGAAGAAAATTCATTCTTATGCCTTCATGTAAATTTTAGCAAGAAAAAACCGTAAAGATTCGGCACCAAAGTGAAGCAGAACAGATTTGTTTTCCATTGGATGCCGACAGAAACGAGCCTTCATCTCAGCAGAATGACGTCTTTCAGACTCCTCTGTCATCTTGTGTTCATACCTGGTCCACATTTTAGGCTACAGTTACAAAGTCTTTATAATCTGGGTTTATCAAGTCCATCTTAGCTCTCGGTATCCAGCACTGCCTGTGCTTTCTGAACTGCAACCTGCAGCTTTGTGTGGTCACTGAGCAGCTGTTGGAGGGAAGCAGCGTCCATCTCCAGGAGCATTCCTAGAAAAACAGGATACGGATGTCTCTATGAGAACACATCAGGGACCTGGGAAGACCCTCGCAGCCAAGAGACGGTGCACACGTTGAATGGCAAGTAAATCGGCTCACCTGTGATGTCAGTCGCACGCAGCGAATCCATCTGCTCCACCAATGAGAAGAGCTTCTCTCCCAGCCTGTCCGTCTCGTCAGCTTCTGAAGCGTCGCTGAGGTCCGTCTCTATGTTCTGCCTGGAAAAGAAAGGCAGAAACTTTATTAAACTTTGCAGTTAAAAAAAAAATTCTAATGTAAAAGCGTGTCTCTTGATTATGAAATAAATTGAATGTGAGGAGGAGACTCGGGAGTAAAGAGCTACAAACTCTTTCAGCGTCTTCAGGGCAAGATTCACGTTTTCCTCCAGCAGTTTGGGATCCGACAGGAGCTGTAAAACTGCATCTCTGTGCTGCTCCAAAAGCATTCCTGTGCACAAGGCAAAACACTTTCATTGCATGAGAGAAGTACGTCTTGAGTAATGATGCTAAAGACTAAAGTTAGAAAAGTCATTGGATTGTTTCATTTTTACAATTTCTGTTTAGCAAAAGGGCATTTATATGGTGTATGAATAAAGTACACCATATTCATACTTTAAATTTTGGAAAAGAAAATAAACAGCCCTTCCAAGTAATATAGCAATGTACTGGCTATAAATGCTATCTGTGCCACTCTATAAATGACTTGTAGATGTTTGTATGACCAACTGATGAGTGTAAAACTGAATGTGGGTTTGATTACGTACAATGAGCAGCATTTTGACTATTTAATTTACCACTACGAAGACAATAACAGTAAGGAGAGCAAATAACGTCAAAAACTGCAGGCCAAATGGATCAACAAATAAATGAGATTAATTAGAAAATGTATAATGAATGGTAATCTCTCTGTGTTTATGAAGAGCGAGGATATTTTACTCACCTGTGATTTTCTGTGAGTGACCAGTGTTGTAAACCTCCACTAACTCAAACAGCTGCTCCCCGAGCGAATCAGACGACTGGGACACGTCATCCTCATCTTTCTGTGCCACCTCACTGTAAGGAACCACATACACGATGGGAGGTTTATCTTTAAGAAGCTTATTCTCAGTCTTCACCAGCATTACAAACCAACATCGCGGCTGCCGTCTCCGCTTGATGATTATACCTGGCCTTGGGTGATGACTGCAGAGCTCTGAGCGCTTTCTCCACAGCTGCAGTCAGCATGGCCTCATCCTGCAGCATCTGGCTCAGGACAGCAGCTGGAAGCTCCAGTAACATCCCTGAAACACACAAACGGGTTCAAATAGGATTTCACTTTAGCATTTAGTCATTTTATTTGCACCTTTAAACCCTCATCTCTAAAGTTCTCAGCCCTTTAGTCTATTTTTTTGATATATAAATATAGATACAAAACTTCCAAACTATTAAGGACAAGGTAGGTGAAATGAATGGATCTATTTATACAACGGGACAGAGAATATTAAAGCTGTTCCTTTTTTTGGTTACGGGAAATAATTTTTAAATGAAATGCATCATACAGGTGACCTGTATGACCTGACCTGTGAGCTTTGCAGCCTCCTCCCTGTGTTTGGGGTGGATCAGAGAGTACAGCTCTTCGCCAAGTATCTCCAAATCCTCTTCCTTCTCCATGCTCGTCCTTTCTCATTCACATGCAGCTTTGACCTGAAACGTTAAACCAGAGTGAAACCTTGAGACAAATGGTTCCCTAAGTAACTTTTTAACTCCCAACAACTTTTAGTTTCACATCCTCGAATGTGGCTTAAACATATCAGCCAGGAAATTATCAGAAACAAAGTCAAATAATGCAATATCTCCGATAATAAGCGTCCTCTCTTTAGTCCGTATTTACCACTTTTACCAGCGCGCTTTGATATTAAATGACACGCTATCGTTACGCTTTAAACTAAATTGTAATCAGGAGTTCATTTATAACTCTAAACATGCGACGCACATTAATTACGTCATGCCAAATAGACCATTTATTAAACGTGTCCCTCCGCTGTTGTCATTGAGAACTAGTTTTTCACAAAATACCAATAATTGGTTCGTGTAGGGGCAAAGCGTTAAATATTCAATTCTGAGTGTAATATATAAGCCAGCGTTGTTATTTCAATGTTCATATTCCTGGGTCATCTCACAAAATATTTACAGAACAGCGTTTTTCAATGCGTAAGGATTTCTGAAAAGGTTCCGTGAAGCGGTTTCCGGTCTCTCTGGTCCTCTTTCTCCTCTAACAGGTAACGTGGTCGCTTGTGCTGCTAATAACCGGTAAATAAAATAGATTACTTTTCTGTTCACGATTGTATTTACGCAAATAAAACTTGATAGCTTTGCATAGTGTATTATTACACACTTTTTGTCACAGTAAACGATCTTGTTCTATGTATGAAGTTAAGGATAAACGTGTCAGTATGCTGGCTAACTTAGGCCTAGCCGTCTACTGCTGAGTGGTGAACCTAACGTTAGCTGGTTGAGCTAAACTTTAATGAAATAAACTGAAGGTGAATGCAAATATAGCTCATAGACTGTATGCTTTAACATTATCTAACTAGAGCCTAACATTGGAATTTAGCTAGTCCACGTGTTTCTGCTTTATTACCGTAGTAAGTAATAACAGCGCAGTGCTTCCTCCCGTTCCAGGGCATTTTTAGTTAAACACGATCAGTTGGCGCTTAGTTTCTTAAACCAGCTGCGCTTATTTTTCAGCTTCAACATGTCGGCCCATTTGCAGTGGATGGTCATCAGGAACTGCTCCAGCTTCCTCATCAAGAGGAATGGACAGACCTACAGCACTGTAAGTACTTACAAGAATCGACTCCGACGTGTTTGCCGGTACGATTGTTGTGATGAAGGTGAAAACAAATAGACCTCGAGTTGTTGTAGATATTGTAAGTTAACAGAAAAATGATATGTGCTGTTTAGAGGACCTGGGGGAAAAGCGCCTTTATATGATGTTTTCTCAAAATAATCTAAGTATATCTGGTGGCCAGTTTAAGATCCCTGAGTTTGGAAAAGATCGACTTGCCATTTTACTTCTATTTTAAAGAATCCGAAGTGTTGAATGCATTTTTTTTCTAACCTTTTTGAAATGAGTGTGGTCAAGATGTGGTTTTACTATCCAGCCTCTATCCACATGTTTTACCTTACTTATCTGCCTAAACATGTTTTTTTCTAACTTTATCTCAAATGGGACTATTTTGAGTTTTCTCACATCAGCACAACCTTTTAGTTCTGAAAGCATTCGCTGATCACTGATCACTAATAGATGGTATTTTTGAGGTTCTGGTCTCCAGTGAAGACAGATCGATCTCAAAATCTACCAATTCCAGTTTTTATCACATCTTTATTCAATTTTAATGTCTTTTTTTTTTTACAAGTTTATTTTCTTTTTAATTCTGTGTTCCATAAAATCTACAGAGACACGGGTCCAAAAACAGATTTTGTCATTTAGAAGTCGTGGTCGACGGCAGCATTTGAGGGTAAATAGTTCATTATAAGACAGAGAAGTAGATTTCTGAGTCTTTTTTTTTTCCATGGCAGGAGCCCAACAACCTGAAGTCCAGGAACTCTTTCCGTTTCAACGGCTTGGTGCACAAGAAGACGGTGGGTGTGCAGCCTGCAGCTGATGGCAAGGGTGTCGTGGTGGTGCTGAAGAAACGTTCAGGTAAAAAAACCAAAACGCAACTCATCTTACTGATGGAAAGAAACTCGCTTTCTAATGGCAGCTGGTGTGTATCGGATGTATTGTTATGAGAGCTCTGTGGTGAATCCCATGTCAAACAACTTCTGTCGTTGCTCAGGCCAGAACAAGCCTGCCACGTCCTACGTCAAAGTCACCATCAACAAGAACTCCCGCGCCACCCTCAACAGCCTGAGGCACATCATTCGCAAGAACAACTACAGGAAGGACCTGCGCATGGTGAGATCACTGACTCACTCTGCTTTTCAAGGAAAAACACTTGAAGTTTATTTCTGGTTTGCTTCATAAGTTGTGATGATGTTTTTAAGATTATAACGGTGGTTTTATTGTTGTCCCCTCCCAGGCTGCCCTGCGTCGTGCCAGTGCTATTCTGAAGAGCCAGAAGCCTGTTGTGGTGAAAAAGAAGCGCACCAGGGCTGCCAAGACGGCATAAACTAATACACATGAAAAATAAATAAAGGCTTTTTGTTTGAAGAAATGCTCTGTTGTCTTGAGTCTTCTGTAGTTTTAGACCTTACATCTCAGACTTCACTGAAGCTCTTATTTAATATTTACACTAATGTCATTTCAGAGATAATTCTTTAGTAGAAATTTACGCATATAGATTCTTGTTACAATCTGTTTGTTGCTTTGAAACGACCAGGTTTTTTATACGCTGCAGAAAATCTGACCCCCTTTGCATCGACCTTAATTATGTTAACTACAGATCATATGAACCTGTATGACATTCTTATACTAATTAATCTTCAGTAAAGCTCTTTTATCCAAAAACACAAGCTGTACAATCTGATTCCTCTTATTGAGAGAAAATAAGACACTTGGAGAAAACTGACTGAATCATAGGAACAGAAAGATGGATATTTTTTTATTCCGTTTTGTCGTTTCCTTCTGTACACCTCACAGTAATGCGACTGGTTTTGCAGTGACTACAAATGGGTCAGTGAGAACACGATTGGTTTTACTGACCTACTTCCAGCCAGTTTTAAAGGCAGAAAGTTCCTGACATCACTGTTTGCCACTCATTAAACCACCTCCAGCTGGCATTGTGCCAGTCTGATCATTTAGAGACTTTAAGAAGGCAGGTTTTATTTTAGCTAACCTGCCATGAGGAAAATGTGAGCAGCAGCTGATCAAATAATGCTGGCTGTATTGATCTGTGCAGTCAAAACAACACATTGGGAGAATATTGCCAATAATTTCCATTATTAAAAGTCCTGAAAGTGCTGAGTTTGCTTACAGTATTTAATCATATATATTTCATGTAAATTATCCTATGGATAAAGCACAAAATTTGAATAAAATATATTTTTTTCAAATATCTGACTAGACTAACCTGGGTCATGTGAGAACAGCAATGTATGTTTTACATGAATATTTTTTTTATTTTAAACATTCTAGTCAGTGGATGATGCCTGTAAAAGCCCTTATCCAGGAGCAGAACTCAATACATTATAATAGTTAAAAAATAATGATAGAAATACTAAAATTATATATTATGACAATTAAGTATAAGTAGTCATATAAATAATTATAAAAGTGTCAATAAATTGAATTAAAAATCATTTTTATATATTTTCCAACTCCATTGAAATTTGTCCTTAGTTTTTGTCAACACCGTCAGAAATGAAAAGAATGTAAAAAAAATCAGGCATTATTGGGGCAGCAGAACTTCTGAGGACCCCATGACCACTTCCTGTTTCTTCCTTTGCTAAGAGGCTAGTTAGCTCTGGTTAGCTTATGTTATTCTTTAGTTTTTTCTTCTTTTTATTCCTAGGTTGTTTGTCACAACCATGATGTCTCAACACCATAACTGACAATTTACAAAACTTTGATGAACTTTTGTGAAATAAAAGCTTAATTTTGGTCAATTGTAAAGATTTCATGGACCCGATGAGCTACAATATGGCTTCCTTCAGAATAATATCATATAAATTGAGGTAGTTTGGCTTTTTGTCAACTCCATCAGATGTCAACTCCATCAGTTTTTCTGACTTTCAGTGAAATTGTTGTCAAATCTCACTTAAATGTGCAATTAATTTATTTTAATGTATTTTACATAAATTGCATTACTTCACATATACCAAGTTTTTCATTTTACTCACTAGTGTGTCACCTTCAGTTCTGTCAACTCCGTCAGATGGACATTTTGCTGTTTTTTTGCTTTAAATGTTTTTTTTTGTTTCTTGAGACGCATTTGTCTGTAAAATGAGTAAAAATATCACTAATAGGGTATTTTAAAAATGTTTTTTTATTTATTTTTGTCAGATGGTGATGACAATGTTCTATGTCAGGTTGATTAAAAATGTAATTTTTAAAAATATATATTGCAACTGGGAGCCTGAACCTTGTCATATTTGCATACATAGGTTGAGAAATAACAAAAAAAATTATGGGAAAATTAAAACCCATTTTGTCTCTATTCTCAAGAATCACTGAGGTAAATTTCTTTGATGGTTTTGCTCATTTTCCTGCATGTAGGGTCAAGCAGCTGTTGCAGAGTCTGCAGTCACTCAATCTTTAAAACACTTCCAGGCATCTATGTGAGATGTTTCTACACAGGTTACACTTTAAATATGGAAATTAATCAGAGGATGGATGGACTACATGGAGCAGTAGAACAGGGAAAAAAGTTTGAAAACACTTTGTTTTTATATTTACCATGAACTTTGGGTTTTCACATGGTTTAGGGATTCCAACCATACAAGAATAAATAAAATACTTAAGGTGAGGCAAGGTAATTCGTTTAAATATAACATTTTCAGCAACAGGCAGTTCAAAGTGCTAATCTTAGCGCAGAAGCTAACATCCAGACTCCTACTCATATTTCTGTTCTTGGGGTTACCACCAGTCAGTACCAAGGAAAATAAACAGTGCTTCAGGATTGGCTGCTTTGCAAACGGCAGCCAATACTGTGTCCGGTAGCATTGCATTAAGATGTTAAAGTCGCATTTTTGTTCAAATGTTTTAAATATGATGTTTTTAAAATGTTTACAAATGAACAAATCTGCAAATACGTTCATTTGTTTGGGATCCACTCTATTTTCTCTTTTGCTACTTAAAAGTATTGAAACTCCGCTCTACTCCCAGAGCATAAAGCAGTTTGTTTCCGGCACTGAATGTCATTGGGCTGTTCGACACAGTTAGGAACAAGCAGCTGGAGCTGGAAGCCACTGAGCTAAAAGAGGAATGTTAGATCTTCCATGAACACCTTATTGAATTTAGAAGCAGATTGTATGTCAAGTTTCTTCTCCAGTCAAAAGTACATGGACGATGTTGTGCTGAAGATTTATATTTAAGTTACTCAGATTCTGATATTTACTTCAGCTTTGATGCTACAGAAGAAAATCTAAGAGAAAGAATTTGCACAATACAAAACTTTTCAGTTTAATACAGTTTATTACAAAAAGAGCACATAAAAAAGGATAATATACAAGCCATGAAATGAAATTAAACAATTAAAAAAAAAGAAAAGAAGAGAGTTTGGGCTTAGCAATGCAAACCTTAAAATCATTATGTCATTATTAGTAGTAATAATAAATAAAGTACAAAATCCCACCACGTGAATCTAACATTTACCTCTAATATTCTCACTCGTTTCTTCATCAGCACACTCATTACTGTTAATGCGCTATTGCTTTATATTAATGATAAATACTTCTATTTTCAGATAAAATATCCCATACTGGAAACACTGCGCAGTCACAGCTATACAGCAGATCTTCACACGAGGATGGCGGCAGCCCTTTCACTGGCACATTTTGGCTTATTTTCTCTTTGCGTTTGTTCTTCAGAATCAAGCAACAAAAAAGAAAAGAAAAGAAAAAAAAATCTAATTTGTTTTTTCTTTGTATTCTTTGTATATAGTTTCACAATATACCATTAAATCATCGCAACTGTACTGGCACCTGAGAAAACATGCATTTTTAGAAAAACGTTGTGCTTTGTAATCCATGTCTGTTCGCTTAGACTGTGAGAAGACAGAGAGCAGATTGAGCGAAAGAAGGACAGAAAGTGAAAAGGAACAAGAAGGGTGAAAACATACAGGAAGGGAAAATTAGATGAAAAAAAAAGGAAAAACACTGCGGCCTTTATAAAACACAAAAGTGAGACATGCCTCTTCTTAGTCCAAATAAATGTTCAAAGTAATGCTGTAAAAGTATTCCTTCATATCAGTTTGATTAGAATTTTTTAAAGAGAGTTTTGATATTTCTTCTAGAAGTGGAGTTCTTTGGAGAGGTTATGAGGCATCGCGGTGTGTCAAGGTTTCACAAAGTCTTTCAAATGAGATATTAGAAAAGGTCCCTAAATGAGTAAAGGTTTTCTCTCTTATTTGCAGCCTGACAGCATTACATCTTTTACTGGCTTACAACTAAAACAAATCTGTGCCTTTGAAATCTTTCCAAGTTGTGAAAGTCAACCATGATGTGCCAAATAAAGGAGCGCTGCCTCCTGTCACTCATCGAAAGGTAATACTGTTAAGTTGGCAAACCGGGAGTGACACGTCTACTAAGCAGCTAGCTGCAGGAAAGGTATTTGTGCAGCAATTACTAAATAAGTAAATAGTTACTCATCATATTTGTGTTAACCTATAGAGGTTAGCATTAGGCAAAACATTATGTGCTAGTTAAGCTAAGGTTAAGATCTGCTCTGAATCTCTCCACAGAACCCCAAAAAGCTAAATCTGAACAGTCTCTTTAATTAGAATGGCTTTCACATGTCTTAGCTCCATTCCTTCAATTATATGTGCAACCAATAAGACAGGGGGCTTCATGGACTGATTGTTGTTGGTGGTTTCAGTGTCATGGAAATATCTCAGTACACCTAAAGCGAGGCACTTGTTATGCTTATGTCTTTTTTTTTGAAAAAGAATCCAAGACTGCTAGAATCAAAGACAAATACAAAAGTGGCCAAAAGGGAGCATGCTTCAATAAGACGTTAAGACAGAGCGCCGTAAGAAGCAGAGCATACAAAATAAAAGCCGGTTAATACGTCTAAGCAAAAACAAAAATGTCTGTTTTGTTTGCTTGTTTTTGCCAGTGAGAGGGTTCCCATGTAAATCAAACAGGTGAGTGCAAAACAGAACACAAACTAAAAGACTAGTTCACTTCATTGCAGTTTGTCCACATCACAGCATGGGGGATCAGAGAGATTGCATTGAATGGAATGTAACTAAGATCCACAGCACCACATGGGAGACAGACAGACAGACAGACAGACAGACAGACAGACAGACAGACAGACAGACAGACAGACAGACAGACAGAGAGCAGGCTCAGTAGCTCAGTCTGGGACCGTAAACATCGCATCGCCAGCTTGTGGAGATCAAACAGCGGGGCTATTTTCCCCCCCTTTTTTTAATATACTTTAAATGTTCAAAAGGTACAACTGCATGCAAAGCATTCCCATTTCCAACAATGCAAAAATGAGGTAATTGTTTTTTTCATAGCGTTTTTTCCCCCCCCGTTATTTCTAAATAAATAAATTATGATTCAGTCGCTCTCTCTCTCTCTCTCAAAAAAAACAACCCTCTATAAAATTAAATACATCCCCACAATATCTACAATTAGTAATAAATTATGATTGTTAAATACTTAAGGCATTTCACCTGACAACACCCTGTGTAAACTATGAAAACTTCATCACAGATGTCTCCACTATGGGGAGGAGGCAGTGCCAACACTCGCAGTGCACAAGACGGGAAGTGGAAGGTCTAATGATCCTTTCCTATCACAGTGCATAGGACGGTGCGGGTCCTAAAGGTGATCGTTAAAACATGGCTCTGTGGGACTGAAGTGAAACAAGGAAAAAAGAAACAAAAAAAAAGAAGGGCTATTTTTTTGTTTTTGTCCTGCTGTGGCGTCGTCTTGTGTCTGTGTGCACTGCAAGAGCGAGGCTGCCTTCGTCGCCTCACGCCCTATGTGTTCTAGGAGTACAGCGTAGCAACCAGCAAAGCAACCACGAAGGGAGGCCTGTCACACAAACACATGGGATCAGGATGTCGAAAAACAAACAAACGCTCCTCTCCCGTCTAAAACACTGCATGGATCTACATCTAATGCGAGTTCAAGGAAAACAGCTTGTTGCTATAACTATTGTCATATGTGCTTGCTCTTCGTAGGCAATAAGGTAAACATCAAGCGAGTCCCGTCGTCATCGAAGGGGGACAGGACGAACACGAGCTACGAGTCAGGGGGGCAGCCGCTGACTGACCTTTTTTTTTTCTTTTTCTTTTTGTTAGTGTTGAGAAGATAGTCAGAGCTCAGATTAACTAAGTCATGCGCAGGAATCTTTTCACCCCTTCCAGTTAAGGTGGCGCTGCCCAAGCTGACAGTAAAAATCCTCAGTGAAACACATGCATGTCAGTAGTACACTTTGTTTTGCCGTTTGGGTCAATTCCAGGTGAGAAACGATGCAGGCAGAAGGAAAACTACATCCTCCCACCTACCTCTGCAGTGCATTAGAGGCATGGGCCAGTCTCTGGTATCCAGGGCTCTTTTTTTTTAAATGTTATTTTATTTTCAGTTTTAAAACTGCTGAACATTCAATCCTTTCACTGAGATGCCCAAAAGTGGGTAAAATAGAGTAAAAGGAAGCCCAGGGCTTCAAAAGGTGAAATAACTAAAACAATTGTCATACATAAAATTATGCCTAATTTTCAATGTAACGTTTTTAGCAGCATTTGGAATAACTGTTTATTTTCTATCTTGAAACAGTTAATTCTTTACATTCTTATTATAATTTTCTGTGTAAATACGATGATACCATGACCCGCTGGTGTATTTACTCAAAGTTATCGTAACTTAAGAATATCGTACCAGCCCATGTCTAGTGCATAAGAACTTTCATTACATCCCTTTTTTTTGGTTTTGTGTCTTGTAGGAGCTCTGGCGGCTGCACTATTTAACCTCTTAACTCTTAAAGTAAACTCAACATGCCACTGACCCATATTCATTTAGTTACACACACGCACACTCACACGCACACACAAAACTTGTGTGCAGACCCAAGCTAACTCAATAAAATGCATTTTGGTAAAAAAAAAAAATACTAAAAAAAACACACACTTTCTGCCTATTCTTTTTTTTTTTACATTTTAGACACAACACCACTCAGCCACCAGGGTTCTGGTTGCTCAAGAGGGCAACCAGACGACACCGCCCAGAGTAAAAAGTACGGCTGTATTGCAAAAAGTCAAAGCTGTATGACGGAATCAAAACACTCAGCTAGCTAGTGCTTCGACCCAAGAAGGCGAGAGTCCACCAGGTATCACTTATTGGTTACTGCTACTCTACTACGACCACAGAGATCTTTAGGTAAACATGGCATCAGAGCGGTTAGTAGCTGTTAAGCTTATGTTCATGTCAGAGTACGAAAAAGACGGAGAAACTAGAGAAGGTAGAGAGTTCTGTGGATTACGTGTTTACCGCTCTGCAGACATAAAGTCATGGCTTTGAGGACATGCTACACAGCCCGTGGCTACCTACAGCACAACACCACAACTGCAACAACACCCCACTCACAACCAGCAAGCTACAAGTAAACCCTGTGTACATGAGAAAGTGTGTGGTATTGTGTTCCAGTGTCGTTTGCGTCCCAAGAGGATGTGCTTCTATATAAAGAGAGTCTTTCGTGGCCTCTCGTGCAGTCCTGGCTTGGCTCAATAAAGCATTAATTAGAGGGGTGGGGGGCTCGTGTCACGTGAAGTCTGGAGACATTTGGCAAAGCACCCACCAAGTGGAGAAGGAGGCTTCAGGGTCGGGTCGCACGGACTGTGGCATGTGGGGGGGGGAAGGCCGCTGAGCCGAGATGGAAGAGAGAGAGGAATCTCACAAGACTGAGGGAATCGCAAGGAGTCAAATCTCATCAGCTGTCGGGGTTCAGCTGTGTTTCGATGTCAACCCGGCATATTGGACACTTCCTGCTGGTAGCCAGCCACTGGTCCACGCAACCCTGGTGGAAGAGGTGCATGCATGGCAATCGCCTGGAAGACAAAGAGACAACATTATAGAGTCACACAGACTCTCCTAAAGAGAAACATTTAAAACCAAGGGAGATGCATTTGTTTATCCAGGCACAGATACAGCTTATGTTGAGTCATCTTTCCTCACTTATCAGACAGCGGAGGCTCTACATGCTGTAAACCAACACTCTTTCACCCCCCATGGGGTTCTGCTCTCATTCCCCCATAAGACTCTGTTCCAGAACTGGTTCTTTATGCTTCTTAAATGTTGCTTGTAGGATTGTAAAGTTTACGATTTTCATTGTGTGTGTCCTTTAAATCACAAAAAGTAACTTCACTTGCACTTAAACACAAAAGAGCTCCTGGTTTGCTCAATGACTGCAAGGGGAACAGTTCCTCTGGTAACACAACAAGACCAAGTCATGAGTTGTCCACCACCGTGCTTGATGACGACAAATAAGCACAAGTGCTCAATAACACACTTTTGCTTCTTTTTAAAATTTTGAATAGCCAAAGAAATCTGTTGACTTTGACATTTGGCAAATTCTCTGAGTATTTTTCAGATATTCATGGTCCCAGAGAAGACCAAAAATCAAACTGAATGAATCTACTTGTGATTAAGGTTTTGGCCAAAACAGACATCGGAAAGTTGATATTATATCAGCGAACCCCTAATATCATCAGCGGTTGGTCATCATTTACCTCATTTTAAGGTGCAGTCAGAAAAAGCTAATATTACTCCGTATATATCCAGCCTGATATGAAATAAAGTGTAATTGATTTTTGCCGTGAGTGTAAATTGAGGGTTAGGAGGTAGATCACGTCTTGGCCATCATCAGCAACATCAATATCTACTACTGTAGTTGCCTAGCAACTGCTCAGAGCAAACCATCATCCTGTGAAAACTGAGCAAACTGACATTTTTACACTTGTACCCACTGCATCCATCATCCAGTCCAGATTCTAAGATTAATGAACCAGTTGCTAACGGGACTACAATCCCACTGATCTCTTTGTTTAATTCGAGAGGGACAAACTAAATAAATAAATAAAAATATTGCATCGATTTTGCAGCTATGGAGCATCACTCACCTGACATCCTCTCCATCCTCCAGCATGGACAAACAGATGGTACACTTCTCATCCACATCTGTTTCCTCCTCCTCCTCCCCAATCTTTAGCTGCAGAGGCTTCCTCTGTTAGCATATCAGACGGCAAAAAGCAAAACAATGAAAATCTTAAATGCTTAACGTGTGTCTGTGTAACTCCTGTCATCTGCAGTACCTTCTTGTATTTATGTGGAAAGGTGAATCTCTCTATGGTGGTTTGGACAGCTCCTCTGCTGACGCTTCCCAGTCGATCCTCGAGCTGCAGCAGCTCCTGTTCAAACGGCAGATGACACGCTCGGAGAAAGCACTTAAAGGACACTGAGGTGAGAAGTGTTTTGTCGTTGAAGTGAAGACAGCGGTTAATGATTTGTTGACTGACAGATCTACGCACTTGAGAGGATTTACCTCGTAACTTTCTCGCACAGCAGTGGCGTGCCTCGAGGGGTTCAGGCTTTGCAGCGCTAACAGGTGCAGCTGGGGATATGGATAATTTCTGATTTCATGAACAACCTGGTCGAAGAACAATGTTTACAGAGTTAGAAAAGCTAGGAATTACGTTTTCCTAATAACGAGACATGAAATTTTGGTTTTTTTATAGCTAAAGTCATTGATACCCCTGGCAGTCATGACATGATATGGCAAAAAAAAAAAATATATATATATATCCAAATAATCATAAACAAATCCTTATCGTGAATGGATATCAAGCCATATTCACCCTGGTTTTCACTATTTATGATAGGGTAGGAAAAAACAATATTGGCTTTTGCAGCTTCATCATCTTTTGCTTTAATTGCGTGATTTGTTTCTGTATCCCCAGTTGTTCAAACAGTTCTATGTTGATCATTATTCTTGGCCATTTGCTGTTGTGTCTCGGTTTGCATGGCCACTGCTCATTCTTTACATGCATCCAGAGCCTAGAACATCAAAAAAAGCGATCAACAGACAACAACACAGCATACCACTTGGGCAGACGACGTGTTCCTGGGGAAGTGGTGCATTCGAGGGGAGGCCAGGTAATGCTGATAGTGCTGCGGAAGCTGCTGGAGTTGGTACTGATGAGGGAGGCCAGCGTCAACACTGAGATCCCTGCAGAGACAGACAGGCATGGGGCTAAATCAGCATCATTACTCTTGTCGGCCAATGTGAAGGACAGACGGACAGATGAGTACAGAGAGGAATAGCTGAGACAATTTCTCATCTCTGCAGGATTCCTGTTAATGTCAGATGGGGACTCACCAGTCGGTGCCTTCAGCCAGGTACCGTGGCTGCTGCGTCATTGGCTGAGGGACGTGGATGGGAGGCGAGTACTCATAACCCGAACGCAACCGGTGAGAGTTCAGAGGAATGCGCTCCTGGGTTCTTCTGCAATGCAATTCAGAGGGTTTGGATTGGAATCTCTGAGCGTATGCGTGTGCGCTGGCATGCGACGCCTTCACTACCTGGAGGAGTGGGGAAGGATCCTGCGGTGCTGCGCTTCCATGAGCTGCTGCTGGATGAGGTATTGCTGGTGTAAGGCCTGAGGTAGGAATGAAGGCCCCGGCACGTCCTGAAACTGAGGGGGTGCGGGCAGGGCAGTGAGAGTCGGGTGGTGCGTAGGGGGCAGGTGGGCAGCCAGGCCCGCCGGCGGGGGCTGGCCGCCATGTCCGAGAGGGAATTCTGCTGAGATGGGAGCCTGGGGAGCGCCCAGGTGAAAATGTCGGCAGGAGGTAGCATGGCTGTGCTGATGCCTGCTGAAGTGCGCGCCTATGTGACATAAAGGCAAGCGATGAGAGCGTATAGGCCTGTGATCCTTTAAACAGAGAGAGAAACCTCACAATGTGGACATCTAGGCAAAAACCAATCTGAAGCCGAGTAAGAAACGTCAGGGCTCAGAAGACTCAGAAGGCCCATTTCCACACTCCTCAGGACCTGCATACCGTTTATTCAATAATAATAATAACAATAATAACTTAATAATAAGAATAATTTTAAGATGGGACTAATCTGCAGTCCAGGGTTCTTAACCCAAATAATTTGAGATCTATATTGTGTCAGCTATTTGAAGAAACGTTGAACTCCTCAGATACAGCTGAGCATGCTGGGGAAAAAAAATTACGTGCCTCCATTTCCACTTAATATGAGATCTATATTGAAAAGCCATTAGACAATCAATACAAATGACTCTCCGCTCAGACAAATTGGGGGTGGAAGGAGCTTATAGTGGGAGCAAAAAGAAAGGACTATTTCAACTTCCCGTTACAGCTCTGAGGCTTTCTGGACCAGTGGGATTCGGAGGCTGGACTGTTCATGATGTCGTAATTCAACAACAACTGGATTTTCACTGCTTCATGGTCAATTAGCCAATCATAATCTGCTGAACAGTAATATGGAGTGACACTACGTGTCTATTTTTCTAATAATTGTTTTCAAACTAATTTAGCACTTGAAAGTTATCCAGTGTTTATAGCAAAAGTTAGACATTGTTTTGGACAAGCTAATAGCCAATACAGAAGTAAGGCATAAACATTGTACTCTTCTTTCACACCTAGACCATTAAATACCATGTTTTTTCTCACTTGTTAGGCATTTTTTCACATGCTATTGGTTTTATGTCTATGACCTAACACAAGAATACATATATCTCACATTTATTTCTAAATTATTTATGGATTTTTTTCATTTTACAGACTGTTTTCATTGATTGTGGTTCTGACCACTGCGTGGACCAGTTTGCTTTTCTGAATTGCAGAAGATTATGATCACTGATTAAATACAAATAACCAGCAAACCTCCTGTTGGCTGATACTATTATTGAAATCAAATGATCACATTTGATTTCATAACTTATACGTTTTCACAAGGAGTGAAACTTGGCACCTTCTTTTGGCCAAATTTATATTGTACACAATGTGTGACATTTCCTTTGCAGCACAATTATTTTTAGAGAACTAGCATGAGTGACTAGAAGCTTTTTCCAGAAATTCAACTTGATCATATATTTTTGTAGCCACAGACCATACACCAGGTCTGAAACCTCAGCTACTGAGAAACAATTATTTGCTGGATGAGTAGACTCTATTCAAATTTTAAATGTTACCCAATAGCAAACGTTTGCCCGTGACGTATATAATGCGCCAGTTCAGCGCTATGAAGCTTACCAGTTATTGCCTGCGCTGTAACCAACCATCCTCCACTGCGGAGAGAGAACTGATGAGCCAAATGAGGAGGCTGTTCATGTTAATTTAATATTTGGAAGCATAACCATTTGGGTGTCAAATAAGGTATGAAACGTCTTAATGTAAGGACCTTCCAGTTTGGTTGCTGCTCTTTACAGTTTTCTTGTTACATTTAAACACTCATTGTGACAATTTTAGGCTATAAATACTCTAGTTCTATTAAAAAGCTAGGAAACAAGAAGTATAGAGGGCCCAAGTCTGTCATTGGTGGAACCTTTTCAGACATTACTTTGATCTGTAGATATTAAAACCAGGAGAAATGATTATTCAATTAATGCTTTTCGCAAAGTGCCAAACCTTTTAGCTAACAAGCTCTCAAGTTATATTTAACATACTTTACCCACAATGTTTTGACAAAGCTACACTAATTAGCTGCTGTTAATTAACATAAATCACACATAGCATTGCTGTCTTTTTTTCTTTTTTTTTTAGCTGCATTTAGCCCCAGGACAGGAGAAGCCAGTGAACCCAGAAAGGGACGGCTAAACATTTGGCTAAGGAAGTAGAGCAGAAATGCCAGACTGATATTTCACATTGGTTTCACGGTTCGGTGTTCAGGGGGCCTCTGACCTTGTAAAAGTGGACACACTGTCTGAAACCTATTATAAACACCAGATTTTCACACCCTGACCTGCTGATATTTGAAACTGACATAATGCAGAGCTGCAAGGACAAACTGCTCTGATGTAAAATTTCTGACTTTCAGACATAAAATCCCTTTTTTTCTCTCTCTCTCTCTCTCTCTTCTTGGCAGAGAGCAAACCATCATCCACCCAGAAACCCAAAGTAAGCCTAAGAAAATCAGCTCATCATCCCAAAGCCTGAGCACCGACGGACCTTCCCCCACAATGTGGCTGCAGCCTGGTTTTCCCTGCGTTGAGTGACAGCTGATAAGCCCCGCCCACTCCAGACTGCAGCAGGCTGACATGAAACCTGCCTCATCTCCTCCAGCTCACCAGATCCCAACAAAATCCTCTCCTGTGTTTCTTCCACTCATCATCATGTCACACAACACAACAAAAATCAGCTCACCTGATGAACCCACAGGCGTGAGCTGCGTCGTCGTGCAGCTGCACTGCTTGTTAAATAAGGACACTGGATAGTTTGACGGTTGGAGCACGGCCACTGCAGAGGAGCATCATGCATTATAGCTGATGAGTTATTTAAAACTCTTTGTCGCTGGAGTTTTGGGAAGAAATGTGCCGAGCTTGCAAGGCTGCATGTCGCTGAGGCCCTCCTTCTGTCTCTGGGCATGAGGAATATCTGACTCCCTGAACTAGGAGGAGTGATGAAACTCAGACAGCAATTAGCCCCAACTTCTAGCGCTCCTCACGTTTATAGCTGCATATTTAGAGGATCTTAATGTTTGATAGAAAGTGCAATTAAGAGGAAATACTTTTTGAGATGAAAAATCACAGCCAGACCGTGACAAAATACTTCCATGGTTCAAAATGAAAGGTTGCTTAGTAATTCACAAAGCCTTATCCACTGGTCTAATATCAACTGAATGGGTTTTGCTTTCCTAAACTGCTGGTACACACGCCTTCACTTATTTATCTTTCAAAACGACAAGCAGCATCTCGCTGCTTCGTGATCGAAGAGATTATTTATAAATGTGACAAGATCTGTTCTGCTAATTTTCACAGACGGTTGGATGAGAAAGATTGGTTTCTTTTAATGACATTGGCATCTTTGCATGTAGACAGCTCTTTACAGAGCAGTCTACAAGCAGAAATATTAACGCTTATTAAACCTTTGCACATTTCGTCAGATTTCAGCCATGAAATTTGATGTGTTTTAATTAGGATTTTATGTAGTAGACCAACAAGTCAACAAGCTAGTCTTGTCAGATGAAAAAAAAAACCTGCACATCAACCATAACACCTTTGGCTTGGTAAAATGTGGTGGTGGCAACATCATGGTTTGGATGCTTTTCTCCTGCAAGGACAAAGAAGTTGACCAGAGCTGATGGGAAAAAGATGGATGGAGCTAAATACAGGGCGATCCTGGAAACAAAAAAACTTCACATAAAGCCAAACCACTATGAAGTGCTTTAGATCAAATAGATGTGCTGGAATAGTCCAACACATCTATCAGTAATCTGTAGGACTTTACCATTTCTGTTCAGATTATCTGGTCTAGCACATAATTTCCTATTAAAATAGGAGGCTTGTGGTTGGGACGTGACAAAATGTGACTTTGACATCACCTTCATAAAACCATCAGTGAACTGTTAAATGTTTGATTCAAGTTTCTATTTTATTCTACCATTACCTGCATTATTCACATAATGCAGACTAAAATAAAGTAGGATGATGTGATTAAGCTGACTTGTCTGACTGCTTCATACTTTCGCAAATAATGGCTGAATCCCCGTATCAAAGCATCGTTGTAGACCATTTCCTTCCCATTACCTCGGATGAGCTCAGTTTGAAAGAAAAGCACCTCAGTTCATAAAAAAGTGGATAATTTGACTTCAGAATTAAGACATACAGTGCACCAAACCCAAACTGGGTATTTTTCCTTTATTCCTTTTACCACACATTGTGTAGAATTACACAAAAGGTACGGCTTTTTGAAGGTTTAAAGGAAGAGGTTTTAAATACAAGGTAACCAGTTGGTTTAAAAAAAATGTATGTTGTTTTAGATACTGAATTTAACATGCTGCCATGACCAGAGTATATACCAGTGATTTTTGAGAATATGGACAAAACAGGTCCTATGGATAAAGCACAACATTTTGAATAAAATATACATAAAATATATATTTTTTCAAATATCTGACTAAACTAACCTGGGTCATGTGAGCACAACAATGTATATTTTCCAGGTATTTGCTGAATATTTTTTTATTTTAA
>CAEGAF010179782.1:0-30171 GCA_903067075.1 Micropoecilia bifurca | reverse complement strand
TAGTCAGATATTTGAAAAAATTATATTATGTGTATATTTTATTCAAATTTTGTGCTTTATCCATAGGACCTGTTTTGTCCCTATTCTCAAGAATCACTGAGGCATTATAAAATCCTAAGGTTTTTCATAGCTAAGACAAAAACATACTCTAACTCTGGAGTTATACTCTTCGACGGGATACGAGGCAGTTTTGTGCACATGCTTAACCAACAGACATGGTGTCTCGAACTAATACAAGTAACCAAAACAACTGTGGATTCTTTCATAACCTGCTTTCTTCATATTAATAAGTAATTTATGGGCCACAGAAACTTTTGCACTATTAAAAGGTTAGACAACCTTTTTTATTTGGCACATTTATCCCACAGGCTTTTTTTTCCAAAATCCATTTTGTCTAACACTAAGAACACATCCTCTGTGATTTCTTTTTTCTTCCGAGATTAGCATTTGTTCAGAAAACTCCTTGAGTTCATTTTCATGTGTTTTTTTTCTTTATGCTTTTTCTGTTGAATTCTTTATGCAGCGGGAGAGCATGGAAATCATTTCCATGCCATTCTCAAATATAAGTAGCTTTATTGAACAGAGTTGGATGATGATTTGTTTTGCTGGAACTTTACCAAGGGTTTCCTGCCTTTTCCTTCAAGAGTTTCCCTATTCTGCCAGAATCTGTTCACAGTATGGTTTGCTTTAAATCCTTATATTTTTGCCTTGAGAAACGTTTCTTTTAACTTGCTCTGGGATTTTAAAATTTTTAAAATTCCAGGTTCAGACTTGCTATTGGATTTTATAAAACATTGTTTTGGGGTGGGTGGCGGGGAATTAGATGTTTTCATGGAGTTGGTTTTGTCCTGTGCCTAATACTGCTGTCAGTCAGAAAGATCCTGGGCTTACTCCCATAAGCGATTGATAGTGAAATGACCAGAAAAGGAAGAAATATAAAGGTGAGCTAGAATTTGAGGACATGTGAGGGAACTCAGTGGCCATTGAGATGTAGACAGGAAGTAGTTGGGGAGTTTTGGATGACTCAGTATCCCTGCCATACTCATCATCAGTTTGTTGCTGGAGGGTAAATACAGTATGCTGAGCTTTGGGGAGCAGGGGTAAAGAAAACTGAAGGCATCTTTAATAAATTCATGACAAAGCTATAGGATTCCTGGGTAATAATCTCTCTCACTCCGTATTTGCCTTTGTTCTTTCCAATCCTTACGCATTATCCTTACCCTTTATCATTATTTGATTGATCTAATCTCCCTCGACCTTTCCGTAAGTGTGAGTGTTTCTGGAGGTTGCAGGTGTGCAACTGTTGGGATTTTCATGAGATCGTGACTTTAAAGCAGCCTATATTCCCAGTGGGGGAAGAAACCCAGGTGCAGAGTGCAGGTGGCATGACCGCTATGACATCCTGGTGATGACA
Organism: Micropoecilia bifurca; assembly: GCA_903067075.1. NCBI lineage: Eukaryota > Metazoa > Chordata > Actinopteri > Cyprinodontiformes > Poeciliidae > Micropoecilia > Micropoecilia bifurca. The sequence continues at coordinate 28,757 of CAEGAF010179782.1, read as the reverse complement.
GACCAGTCGCTTTCCCTCCCCTGCCTGCAGTTTCTCTCCTTCTATATTTGCCTTTGCTGTGTTTCTGCTCCACTCTCTGTGTCCACATTATAGCACATATGCAGCTGTGACCCCCTCCCTCCTGTATGTTTCTTCTTTCGCAGGGAGAGCGGTGTTCCTTTGCACTGCAGATGTGGTTTTACTTCCTGTGCGGACTTCGCAGCGACCTGTGGTCAGTTCTTCCATCAGAGCTAGCCAAGGATGTGCTGGGATATGTGTTGGCAGAGACTTTGCAACTGCTGGTGCGAAGATATTCCAGAGTCCGTGCTTCGTACAAGAGACACTTGCAAATCAGGTATTTTGAAAAAAAAAATATATAAACAACGCTACAACAAAAGTAGTACCCCAACAAATGCACTTCATTATACAGTATGCTGAGTTTTAATTGATAAACTCTCATATCTGCTGAGTTGAGTTCAAAAATGAAATGTGTGTGATTTTGCTACATACTTGTTCCATTGTGTATTTTTCCGCTATCTTTATCTCTGAAGAAACAAATTAGACTGACTATTGTTATCTACTGCAGGTAAAATGTCACTTGCCAATACCTCTTTAGAACCTCCTTTATATACCTACTTTGTATGTAAGGGATACATGCAAAGTAGCTAAAACATGGAGCTAAAATTTTGTTTTCATGTTGTATTTCAGACAAAAAACTTGTTAACAACCAAAATTGAAATTGGTAGGTCGGACTTTTTAAAAAATTGTGATTTGCCAGAAATCTGCTTTTGGTGCACTCTTAGTTCATCACTCTTAGGTCAACAGAGAAGGTGACTACCTTCTCTGTTTCTCTATGTTTTTAAGGTGTGACATCACAGCAGTATTGCTCTATGTGGAGCACCTCATGTGGAGTGTCAGTGAGAGTCCAGAGGATGTGATTCTCATTGACCCTTCTTCAGAAATTACCATCATAGGAGGTGGCTCGGACTGGCCGTACCAAATCCACATCCTGTGCGACCAACTGCTGACGGTCCTCCTAGTTGTTACAGCACCAATATCGTTTGTGCATAGGTTCGTACTGTGTGTACATTAAGTTATTTTTTTTTTATGTAACCGGAATGTTGTGAATTAAGGTGAAGTCTGTAAACTTAATAATCATCCAATTAGTGGGCTGAGTGAAGGCTGTCGATAGCAAAAGAAATTGAAGCAAACTGAATAAAAGACTACAACAAGCAAAAAATAAAAAATGTTTCGGTTTTAACGCTTTCTGCTTCAAAAGCTGTTTGACCTCCATTAAATAGACATGTGTTGCAAGTAGCGCCTTTTAAAGCTGCCGTGTGCGATTTTAATTTCTCCAGATCGTTTATGAATAGTGCTTCAAAGGACTCAGCACCGCGCCAGCCTGAAAGGCCTGTTGTACGCTGGCTAAATGCTATCAACCCTGACCGCTTCCCAGAACAGGTCATAAGGTATGTAAAGCACACCCATTATGCAGTCTGTTGCACATCATTCAGTAGGCACACAAACTGTCCAAAAGCATTTGTACCGACTAAACTTCATCCACTAACTTCAATTTTTCTTTTTATCACAAACCAACAGGACGTAGTCCACAAATGTAAAGTATTTCCTTTTTATTTTAAAATTAATCTGACAATTTTATAATGCATTTGTTTTCAGTCCCGTTTATTCGGACCCCACTGCATTACCCATTGTTTTCAGAAGTTACGTACATGCTAATAAAGTCCACCTGAGTGTGATTTAATCTTAGAGTACCGGTAAATACCGCTGTTTTGTGACGAAAGTTTAAAGCAAAGTTAAGTTTTAAAGCACTATGCCAAGCTTTGAATATTTCACACAGCACTGTTAAGTTTATGATCTAAAAAAGAAAGAGCCTGACACAATCAAAAACTTGACAAGACATGGCTGTTTAAGAAAGCCAAACAAACAGAGCAGTGGAGCAGCCAACAGGTCCATTGTAACCTTGAGAAAGTGCTGCAGATGTTCCACATCTCATCTGGATGTTTTGTCAACACATCTAGTAATCTACCTCAAAAATCTGACATTTGTGAGAGAGTGGGATGAATAAAGACAGAGAAAGCCACAAGATGTTCTGTTTGCAGGTTTTTTTCATGCCAGGCAGTGGACAAGACAAGTGGAAGAAGTTAATCTGCTCTCTGCCTTGCATGCAAAATGCAATGTGTGGCCAACAACTAACATTGTGTCCTCCTGAACATACTGCCCCTGCCCTTGTAACAGTCTGGGTATTTGTTTTGTCCACATGAACAGGGAAGCAGAGCAAAGTAGATGGATGGAGCTAAAAACACAACCATGGAAGAAAAGCCATGTAACTAATGTGATCACATTAGACGACATACCCAGAACTACAATGGAATAATTTTTTTTAGATTTAGCAAGTATTAGAAAGGTACTGTCAAAGTTTAGACCTAAATACAATTCAAATTTGTACCACGGATTAATAAATAGCTTTTTATCTACTCTTTTCAGCCAATCTAACTGAGCTTTGAGCTATTGTTTGTAGAAGAAAGGTTCAAAATTACAGTCTCTTGATGTACAAAGCTTTTGAAATGCACTCCAAAAGTCTTGCGGGAATGCTGTAATTGCAGCACTAAGTGTTTCTACAATGTATTGACTCAGAGGGACTGAACACAGTTGCACACCACACCTTTTATCTGTAAAGAAAAATAAAATAAAAATATTGGACAAACATCTATTATTCTGGTCCACTTTAAAATTAGAATTATAATTTTTTTGTTAGTCGTTCTCATGAAATCCAGATAAACACACATCAAACCTTTAGGTTGAATTGGGACAAAATGTGGAAAAGCTCAGATCCTCTCACCAGGCCCTGTAACCTGCTGCCCAGGCTTCAGTCCAAAGTTGCCGCCATGATATAACGCAGATGAAACCAGCATTGCCTTTGACACAGTGGTAACACTGATGGTTATGGGATCTTTACAAGGGAGACATCACAGATGCGTTATTCGTCTGCGTTTGTGTCTAACTGCTGTTGCAAGCCATGCGATCAATCACTCTTGCACACATTTGTCTCCACCCTCCACCCCTCTCGTCTCACAGCCAGAGGTTATGTCACCTGATGCAGGTGGAGCACAAATCAAACAAATCCCTGCTTTAGTATTGTGGATCTGAAGTTAGTTTGTTTTTATGGCCTCTTTATTTCTTTTGGTCCCACCTCCTGCTTTGATGGAAGGACGCCAGAAGGCCTACAGATGGCCCATAGCCAGAACCACAGGTCCACATCCAGTTTCTGACTGCCAAATCTTCCCCCAGTCAATTAAAACATATAAATGTATTCAATGAAATGCTTAAATCACCAAATAACTTGTGTTGTGTGTTTCTCCTTTGTGCTCTGCTCTGAATTATCCCATCTGTCTGTCTGCGAGTGTGTGTGTTCGTGGGTGTGTGTGCGTGTGCATGCGTGTGTGAGCATGCAAGCGTAGTTGAGTTTGTGCGTTTGGATTCTGTAAGCTGACCCTGCCCTGTAGATTTATCAGAGCACTTAAAAGAGGACTACTTATGAATTTGCAGTCACAGTGACATCATAAATTGTTCTGTCAGACCGAGGCATAGTTTTCTTCAGTCAAGCAGCAGGGTGCACCCTTCTCTAGCCTTTCAGTTCAGATGGAATGGCTAATTTCTGGGGAGACACCCCCTCAACGCGCCGCCTCCCGCCTCTTTGCTCTTAAGACCAACTCTGTCCACTCTTTCCATTAGATTTTATTGAGATGTATAAAGTAACATGCAGGCACACATGTCAGCATGCTTTCACACTTGCACACTCATAACCACAAGCAAAGGCTCTGAACACACTGAAAGCTTCGCACACACCAAGGATACGGCTCATTACTCACAGCTGGCTGCAGCCTCTTGGTTATACAAAAGATGTAGGGGGGGGTGTTGCTGTATATTCATGTATTTGGCTGTCACCCAAATGTTAATTTGCTTTTAGCTGGCCGAGATTGGAGCTAATTCCTTTCCATGCATGCTATAAGTAACTTTACATTTGAAGTGAACAGCACTGAAAAAGAATGACTATCTTTTGCCATTTCCCAGCTGTTCGTACTTCTCAGGATTTTTTTGTCTTTGTTTCTTCTTCTCTTGTGAAGCCTTCATGTCTTTTTTGTGGTCCCTAGCTACATGGATTTCAATCAGAATGCTCACCTGACGCCGCAGAACTGTCAACTTTTTCTCCTTTCTTTGTTTCTCGTCTCTAAGAGATGGCTTTGCGGGTGAGGCAGCCTTGGCGTGCCAGTTGAGGCTACTGACCACTGACCCAGGATGCAGTCCCAAGCTGCTGCTGCAAATGCTGCTTTATGAAGATTGCCACCTGCCTAGAATACTCCTGGAAAATTCCTGTGAGTTTTTTTTTCTATTTTGTTTTTTTCTATCTCAGTTTGCATTGACTTAAAAGCGTTTGCAGTTTGAGCAGGCTGTTGTTTTCTGACGTCTCGCCATTTGTCTTTTAGGAAAAAGAGAAAATACTTTTGTTTCTTTGATAATTCCTGTATTATATCAGTGGTTACCACAGGGGACATCTGTGGGAAGTGTTTATTGGAATCCTAATTATGGTGCTCTAAGATCTTAAGCTAGTTATATGGACTGTGGATGATCCCCATTCATTTTATGAAGTTATCATCAGCATCTTTGCCATCATCATCATTTTCACCTTGGTCATCATCATTACTAAATCAATAGAGCACAGTAATAAACACTCAGCTGGCCCAGTCAGAGCACATACTCTGACCTTTAAAGATTTTTTTTTCCCCCTTCCCTCTTTTCTTCTCCACATGGCAACAGTCTAACCTTTAAAGACTGTTGTGCACTCGCACATTAATTCACATTATAGCGACCTCATTAATAACAACTCTCTCTGTCTTGTTCTCTCGCTTGGTCTGGGCCTGACTCAGAGGCTTGGAGATGCGTCTCCCCGCACGCTGCCGTAAATCAACACTAGAAGCGCTGACTCTCGCCTGTTATCTGGGGTGACGGGATAATTAACCAGGACACAGACAGACAGAGGGAACAGCTTGACTGAAATGTCTTCACGGCAATAAGACACTGCACTTCCCCATATGTTTGGGTCATTTCTCTGATGATTAAAAAAAAAAAAAACATTTAAAAAATCTGCTTTAATAATGAATTCAAAACCAACTTTTTCATACCGCTTACTCGTCTGTGGACTCCTTATACGATTCGTTGGACCTTTGAAATGAGCTGGTTTAAAATAGAATGGGATCTTTCCTGAGACTTTTGTTTTGTTGTTTTTCAACCAGCTTTTTCAAATGTTATTAATAATGTAATGTACTGCTATTTTTTCCCCAAGTGGTAGCAATAAGTGGTGGGTTTTGATACTGATATTGATATATACATAACTGATGCTTCAGAGTAGTCTCAGTCCCATCAGGTCAGCAGTTGGTCCCTTTTTTGTGTGTCCCAGGCCACATTGGACACAAGTGCTCAAACAAAACCATTTGTGAAGGTAGTCTGAGGAAAAGCATTTGAGTGAGTTCACACCTGTATGTGGGGTTTGTCAGGACACAGTCAGATCAGTTAAAACTGTTATTAGTGCCAGATGTGAAGTGGGTCTCTCACTACTTTTGTAACTCTACAGCTTTCTCAAAACTGAAAGTCACACTACGTCAGGTAAACACAAACAATCTTTTTACTGTCTGTTGTGTGCCTGCTTCCAATTACTGTGGTTTGCGAAAAGGACCCTTGTGACTGCATGACTGGTTGTCCGGAAGATAAACAGGTGTCTTTGTTGGCTACGTATCAAGGTTGAATAAGCACAGAGACGGAGAGCAGACAAGGGGAGAGAGGTAGAGAAGGGAACACAGAAATCAGCTTAAAAAAACACACACACACAGGAGTTATTGTATGCTGGAAGAGTTCTGGAAAATCCACAGAGATGTGCCAGCGCACTGACATCTGTTTTTCCTGAAGTCATCTGCTGCTTCATAATGGGATCATTATTAAAAGGCACCTAGTTAACCTCCCGTGCTCTCCAGCACTCAGAGTGGAAATTAATGTTAGCCAGCCCCGTTTCTTTGGCCCAATGCAGTCACAGCAGTGATATCCATAACACTCTCCCCTTAAGGACCAATTACCAGACAGGCAGAGAACAAGATGCCCGCCTGATCCACATAATGCTGCACAATGTGCAGAGTCCTGGTCCGTTTGGTTTACAACGTCTTAGGATATATGTTAGCTGAATGGTTTCGAAAGAGCAGAAGCGCGAGTGTGCAAATCAGTTTTCTTATATAGTTTTCTGTGCTTCATTCCCGAATCTTATGCAAGGGGCTGATCTGTCGCTGCAATGCTGCAGCTAATTCTGCCTTGTCATTTTAAAATAGCCCAGCATTAGTCAGTAGGAAGTCATGCTGCCCTCCATTACAGCACAGCGCGTCCTCATTGACTGCTGCCTTGCATGCGCTCTCCTATACAAATAGTTGTCATTTCCTAGACTGCAGACTGACAGACCGCTAGATGTCTGCCACCTCCGGAGCAGCGGGCCTTTCCTCAGCAATCCCTGTCAACTTAACACACTCACACACACAAACACACTCACAGGAGCACACAAATCACATATATAGACATCCATATGGGTTTTACAGTCACACACACCTCCATCTTCAGCCAGCTCAGACAGCAACCCCCACAAGGACGCCCTGTCAAAACCTCTTCCTTTTCACTTCCTGTCTCCATGTTCTATGGATCCCACAGCCAGGGGCTTTGAAATCTCTTTCTTTTTCATTCTTATTTCTATCCAACACAGATGTGGGTTTTTCTTCCCCTTCCATTCCACGCTGTCTTTTGTTCACCCTTTCTGTTAACATGTGTCAGGCTAGGCAGCCTTGACATTTTCCAACGTGTGCGTGCATATATGTGCGTGTGTTTTGTTCAAAGAAATCAAGATGTTTTATATTTATCTATCCGTCTATCTATACATACCTTTATAGAGTTGATATTTTCTGAATGATAATTCAAACAACTCCCCTGAGTGTCTTCTAGCGTTTGGGTGGGTGAGCTTTTTCATCTTCTAGGATTGTGATTGTTTGTGCATGTAAAGTCCTCTAGAATATCAGGATTTCATCAATTCAATGTTGTTTTAAATATCCACACATGTAGTTGTTTTGTTGCTGAAGTATCTCACCAGGCTGACTTCAGTTGTGTTTTTCTTTTGTTTTGTTTTTTTTTGTTTCCAGATTTTTGCCAGGAGACTGACTCAGAAATGTCCACAGAGAATTGCAAGGCAGGAGATGACTTCATAGTTGCTTTGTTCAACTTGTTCTCCTGCTTGAATAATGTTCCCAAGGCTTTGACCCAGGCTCTTCTGCCATACCTGGAGAAAGCACACATATGGGAATATCTCTACACACTGGCAGGTAATATCTTGGTTGGAAAAGAGAGGTAATATATCAAACTTTCACACCTTTAGATTCTCGAATTCTCTACATGGTCAAATATTGGATAGTTAATAAACAACAACAAAGTTTTAGGGTTAAGGTCTAGAAAAATCAATGACATTGATTCCTTTATATTCAATATATTTAATGTTTATTGCTACAGCTGTTAATCACTCATACACAAATATTATGGTATTAAGATAAAGATTACTAACAGTAACAGTCATAGAGTACATTATTGATTTAATGTCTGAAATCAAAATAAAATTTTTATTTGATCTTTGGTCCTTAAGATGATCTGACAGTTCCTATCTACCAGTGATAACTTCAATTAAACAAAAAGATTTGAGCATCTCTAAGATTTATAAGTATATATACATTGTGGACTTATATTAACGGTATAACAGTTTTGTTAGAACAAAACACTATTTTAGTCAAAAGTATGACCTCTTTCAGTTTTGAGTATAAGTAGTTATCAAAATGACATAGAAAACATCTGTCAAGGTCCTAAATTGAAGTAACTCCTGTTGCAGATTAGATGATTGGTGTCATTGTTCCACTGACAGACTCTCAAAGGTCATTGTTTCAGTTTTTACATATGCTGAAAATTTTGATGCATAGAGTTTTAGGTCATCTCAGCGACTGACTGAAGAACTCATCACTACTCTACTTGCAACATTTGACGAAGTTGGATGATGTGCGGTTAAAATTTTTCCTGCTGCGTATTATGTTCAAACATCTCAAAGTTGCGTAAACTTCTAGAAAAACCGAACTTTGCAAACTTTTATTTTCTTAATTTTACTCAAACTACCTTCCATCATAGCAGGAAGCAGCATTCTCCGTCTTCTTGTGTAATGTGTGGATTGTCAGCCTCTAACCATGTTCACTTCGGTGGCCTTATTTAATAAAAGTGACTGTCATATAGTCGAGGCTGATTCCTCGTGTGGTTTACTCTCTTTATAGCTGTGGATCCACTGTGGTATTAAAAATCCTGAAGCTGTGTATTGGTTATCTTTCATTGACTTTAATTAACTTGAAATTGAGCTGCCCTGAACTCAGGCTAAATCTGTTGAGAAGTCAGTCCTATAACTCTTGCTATGCTTTTCCAAAAGGGTGTGTGTAGCCTCTTTATATTTTCTTAAGAAAAGAAATTCATTTGTCATTCATTTGAAATTCAAGTTCACTTTTCTTTCAAGACTTCATTCCACTGTCACAGAAATGACAGTGTTTTCACAACTTCCACACAGAAGAGTGTTATTGATAGTGTGATCTGGTTTAGTTATGTATGATGCACTCAGTGATTGAAAAAAAAAAAATCATCAGATTTGTTGTTGCCAACCAACCAATCACCAATCAGAGCCGATCATGTAAGAAATCATCTTATTCCAAGCTCCAGTTGATTCCTTGGATAGCTGTAAATGTGTATGAACAACTGAGAGAGGACACCACCTTCTCACTCATTTACTACATTTCAAGAAGAATCAGTAACGGTGATTTTAAAGTAAACCTGTCAACAGTATATTAGTTTTTTATTCTCTAAAGGCCAGTGTTGACATTGAGTGCAAATGATCAAATGTATGACTATAATATGAAGTTTCTTTTTTTTCTTTTTTTTTTTACAACAGTTCTTTTTTTCTTATCTCAGATGCAAGCTTTGCAGGAGCGCTTAATCAGAACTCCTGTAGCGAAGAGAGTTCATTTTAGGAGTGATTTTCACATCCTGGCTGAGTGGTAATTATTGCAGCATAAATTAGGGTGACTGGAGAAGAGTATTTGGATAGAGACAAAGCACGGGAGGGGTCGAAAAAGCAAATGAACGAAAGTGAGATAGAGTGTGCCAGAAAGAAGTTCTCAATGTCATCCAATCATCACTTATCCTCAAAGGGTAATTAGTTTAATTATTGGACTGTTCCAAATCTTTATATTATAATTTTGGTTACAGGATACCCCCAGTGCCCCCATTTCTATTTAAACTGTTTGCTGAATTAACTTTCATAGATCACATTGAGAGTTTTGACAGTTTCACCACTTACTCTGATGTTTTACCACACAGGAGTTCGAAGGTTGCTTCAAATCAATACAGGGATCGATAAAGTAAATGCAGTTTAAGGTCTGAAAATCAAGTTACTTTGAAGAACAGATCCAGACTACACTTTCCAGAGGCTTGCTTTTTTTTCCTCTTGTCATATCATTTTCTATTTCGCTCTCTGTTTTTTTTTGGGGGGGGGGCTTTCTTCGTCTCGGGCGCTGAGTTCTCCCAGCTTTTAGTTGTTCTTGCAGGTTCATGTGCCACAACCATAATTTGTAGCTTGTAGTGTTACAGCCAGAGCTGTGGGAAGTTTATAGGTGCCATGCAACCTCATTCTATAGAAGCTCTGTTATCAATAATAATAGGATTTGAAAGAGGAGAGCGCATAAAGCTACACCGCACCTGGCGAAGATAGTAAAAATGCTGCTATTGGGCCATCTGGGTTTAGTACAGAACATCTAAGTAGAACCTGACCTTACTGTTTTGTAATCCAATTTTTTATTTCAAGAAGATAGGCATTCTATTCGAATCAAGTTACAGGTGTCTCTGCATTTTCATTTTGCCTGCATTAACATGTCATTTTGACATAGGGTTAGCTGTAACATTGTGTTCTTTTGATTGAAACTCCACCACTCTGGTAATGAAATATGCATGTGGATTTGTTTATTGAAGCTAATGTATGTATTAGAAGTTTAGAAAGAGCAACCACTGGCTAGATTTATCTGTTCATTTTGGAGTTTTAATGATGAAATGTTTTTTACCATTTTTTTATGATGTCCGTATACAACAAAGAACTTGAATGATTTTAAAAGCAAGAATTTGTTGCACAAAATTACATTTCTTGCACATTTTGGGTTTAAATTTCACTTGCTTCGTAAAATATTCAAGTAGCCCTAAAATATTCTTACCTCTGCCCTACACAGGTTTAAGATATTTTAATTTTACTAATGTCTTTCTGCTGAACGTAATATTTATGTTTTGGAGTGGCCCAGTATGAGTCCTGCTTTGAATCTGGCAGAGAACCAGTGGAGGGACCTGAAGAGTAAAGTGGTGGAAATGAGGCCTTCCAAAACTCAAAGACAACATGCAAAATAAACTAGTTATCTATACAAACTAGTTATCTATATCTATACATTGCTGCAATACATACTAATGAAAGTTTTTCCATTGTTTATAGGGAAAGATACATATTTGACGTACTAGTTTTATTAAAATGTAAACAGAAGAACATCTATTATGTATTTTTTTAAGTAGTAATCCTTGCATATTTTCTTATGTTTGGGGAAAAGAAAGTTTTTGGTTGATTTAAAAAAAAAAAGATATCTAAATCTGGCAGGGCTATGAGCAACTCTGGGCTTAATTGTGTAATTGCACACTTCCATTCCGACTACTAGTTGGACTAATGCTCCTTATTGTTTTATTAGCCATCCTGCAGCACGATGCTGCCTCCGTCATGTTTTACAGCTGGTGCAAAATCCTCACAATAACTAACATTTTTCTTGCCCATCTGGGGAAAACAACTCAGTCTTTGTTTCTGTTGACCATAAAGCTTTTCTCCAGAAGTTATTTAGCTTGACCACATGGGCAGCTGCAAATTTCCCCTGCACTTGAAAGCATTATGCATTCGTTTGGTTTCTTCTTTTATGTTTCGATTCTCAGAATTAGTGAACTTATATCTGTTCTTAAATGTATGCTTTTATTGTTTTTTAGAACTTCCTTTCAAACAAAAAAAAATGTTTACCTTTTAATGTCTTGAGGTTTTATTTTATTTTACTTCAATCACTTTTTTTACGTGCTGCTTTTGTTCGGGATTTTCCTCAGACCCTACACAGAAGGCACCGGTGGTCATTGATTGTGTTCGAGCACTGGTGAAAAAGTCAGTCAACAGTATTTTGGTACACCTGGTCTCCATGGCAGTGGCTTGGCAGGGCATGGAGGATTGTAGTAAAGCACACCAGTTTAAACAAAAGGTGCCAGAGAGGGTCCTGGCTAAAATACCCAAGGACTGGAACTATACACTACCTGATGGAAGAGGGAAGGACACTTCATCTGAAGGTAAGCATAAACCCATTTTTCTCATACTGGGAAAAAAAAAAATCCCTCAAGAACTAAATTTTTTTTATGCGTTTCTCCTTTCAGCTGTCATATCCTTAGCAATTCAAGCATTGTCCTTCATTTTTACCAACCTGCCATTGGCTGTGTCGTCGTTGCCTCTCCCTATCCGCTTCCTCTTTCAAATGGCAGAAAAGCATCTCTCCCATCATGCCCGGCGGTTGCGCTCAATGGGGCTGTTGCTCTGGGCGCTGCTGGGGTGTCTGATCCAGGGTCTGGAAGACCCTGATGCACTTGAAGAAATCAGTGGTCTGGCTCTGGACTGCAGGGCAAAAGACTACTTATCTCTGCTCAGAGAGTGCCTGCAGGCTGCAATGAGCATCCAGGTAAAGGTAAATAATTTATTCGCCATGGATAAGTGTGAGTTTTATTACAATCGAACAGAGATTTAGAGAATTTGCTGATTCTGCAGGTTGGACCTCAAATAAACAAAAGTCACTTAGCTAAAGCTTGATTAGTACATCTCCAATTATAATTCAGAGCATGGTTACCGTCTTATGTATATTGACTCCATGTAATCCGTTGTGTGTTTCCAAGTGCAATTTATGTTAATGTTCTACAACAGGGAATTCCCAAACCTACAGTGCACAAAGTGCTGCAAGCTCTGGAGGAAAAAAGACCCAAGTGGATAAACATCCAGCTGTGGAAAGGTCGAAAACTCTGTGCAGAAAGGTGAGAGGCCTCTGGAAAAGATCTCTGAAGATGTTGCGGTCAAATTGGTACCGATTGTAGTTTAATGATTACATATGTACTATTGATTATTTAAATAACAGAAGGGTTTATGAATTTATTTGGATCATTTGAAAATGCCTCTTTATACATTACATTGGAAGATCTAAGAGTTTTGATTGATCGTTGCCTAGACGAAGGTTGAGGGCTGACAGAAGGGAGGTCAAACTGATCCATCTGACTGATGGTGTTTTTAGGTACTTGACATTAAAGAAAGAAAAGAAAAAAAGAAATACTCTTTTTCTTTTAATTGAGCATTCAACGTTTGATAAATTGCATCATCAGGCTAATTTTTCACTGAAAAGCTTTGAGTCAAATCGATGAATCTCAGATGTGTTTGTTTTGGTAAATGATGCGGTGGACGTACCATTTGGCCTACGAGAAACTCCGGTGCAAGATGATGGGAATCCAGATTTCATTTTGGGTCAATCTGTGACCTTTGGCTTTCCGTTTTGCAGCTCGTTCCCAGAAACGGCGCCTCTGGCTGTTCACTTCATCATAACAAGGTCTGGGTGCATCTATCCTCATGAAAAGGCGATTTAGTGGCGTAACAACTTTAAGTAAATGAACAGATGAAAGCATTTAGTAAAGCTGCAACCGGTCCTAGTAAAAGGCTCGCCTGTTACAGTAAGATGAAGAGGGGGCGAGAGGTGGAGGGAAAAAAACAGGGAGAACAGATGGGGCAGCGCAGAGCGTCAGGGCGAGGGGGATGAGTGGAAAAGTGAAAGAAGAGTGATTATGTATCACCTGTCGGAGGCATTCAGTGGGATCATTACTATTCATTAAACTAACCTTCACAGGGAAGTGACGCCTGACTTGTAAACAATCAGAGAACACTGTCAGACAGAGAGAGAGCAGCGGCATTTAATAACTCCAAAAATCGCAGCCACTCTTCTGCTGGCATCATATTTGGAGTGAAACCCTTATAAAAGGACATTTGCCCCCTTCTCTTCTTTCATCTCACTTTCCTCCTTCCCTTTCCCCAACTGTAAACCCCCCCACTCCCTCTTCCCACTTACTGCGCCACCCACCTTGTCTTTGCAAAGTAATTTGTAGAGGAGAAGATTATTGTTCTCCATCATGGTGACCCTGGCTGGGCTGACGGGATGCATACACAGATGAAGATGAATGCAGTTATTCCTTGGCGGAGGTCTGCCTCTTTCAGGGCACATTGGCCCTAATGACATGATTGATAGGCTGTCCCAAATCCGGAGGGGCCCTCATTAATCACCCCGCTGACTGAATCCAATCATCTGCTTCACCTGCACAGTGATGGACAGGAAAGGATACAGCGCAGGTGCTGACACGGATGCACAGCCGCCACCGCCGACAACACCACCAGCCGGGCCGCCAGGCAGAAGAATGAGGCGATGTATATGGACAAGACGGGACTCCTCTTCTTTTTGCCACCCTCAATGTCAAACAGCCAATGGCTGGCTGACAGGCGACACAGCTTCTGCCATATTATAATTACAAAGAGGAAGAGGAGAAAGAGGACGAGAGAGGGAACAATGACAGGAAGTGTGTGTGAAGGAGAGGACTTGATGGACGGCGGTGTGATAGCCATCCGTACAGAAAGGGCAAGAAATGATGTGGGCGTATGCCAGGGTTGGGAACTGTACACGCTTGAGGACCTTGACATACAATTACACGTCCTAAAAAAACACACACACACACGCGCGCACACCAATCACTTTACTGTAGTGGGATTCTATGGTCATAGTTTATTTGGTTCCTTCCTAATTAATTTCCTTTTTCACTTGTGTTCTGGGGCATTGCTAGAAATAAAGCTGCCCCGAGGCCCAAGATCTAAATATAGTTGAAAGCTTTTAGACTTAGGTTAAAGTATTCACAGAATGTAATTCATTATACTTGACAAATTGTAAATGGAAGAGATGGTTTCAAAAATTTTATTGGAGTGCTTATTTCATGCCCCGTTTTTCACAGCGGTTTATGCCACAGATCTTTTTGGAGTTTGTCTCTAACACCTTTGCAACATCTAGAGAATAAAATCTCATCCTTTTCTATGTTGTCAAAATGCCACAAGCCCAGTCACATTGGACGGAGAGCTTGGTTTTCAAGTTTTGCAAAAATGCTTATTTAGTAGAAATTTCCTCATGTGTGCTTTGCACTCAACATGGCTTGTGTCAAACGACAAAGTGTTCTGACTTTCTTTCAACAGTTCAGTAATCTTCTCAAAAGACAGATTAGTCCAAGGCTTGACCCGTAGATGTCCAATCAACAGATTAATTCACCTGAGCTGTGCAGCTTAACAACTCCTCCAGTGTTACAAGAATTGGCTGCTTCTTTTTTTTATGTTGAATATGCTTCACACTGGCTTTATAATGCATTCACTAGCAGAATCTTTTTTTTAACAATACTTTGCTTAAAAAACCCCAACAAAAAATGATATGGTTCAACTGACCCAGTAAGATGAGTCTGACAATATCTACTATTTAGATTAATATTTATTAGTCTTGACTGAATAGTTTTAGATATCCAAGGTATTTTTTGTCTTTGGTAAACAAAACAAAACAAAAAAAAAACATCTAGTTTTTAACCCAGTGGTGGGAATTTTTTTTCTTGAAAGTCATAAAAAAATAAAATCTCTGTCAGTGGTCAGAACGTTTGTTTCCAACTTCCATCCACATTCTTCTCTTAACTGGAAACAACTTTTTCGAGATGCTCTTCTTGCTTGCCTTCATCTCTCTTTCTGTTGTCTTTTTCTCTCAGCAACTTGAAGCAGGGAGCAGACAGAGGAGCTGCTGCGGCTGAACTGACTGAGCAGAAAATAGGCCTGATGCTGCTGGAGATCTGCCACAAAGCAGGTGGCTGCGCCTACCTGAGGCAGATCTATCACATCATCCAAGGCAATGAGGTAGGGAAGCGCCCGTGCTCCCCAGCAATTAGGTGGCTGCTGGCCTGAGGCCGCAGGCTGTTCGGGAGGGGAAGGGGAGAAGAAGAGGGCTACTGCTTGTGCGCAGTCGGCTTGCTTTGATCTCGTCATGTGCAGGTGACCTCCAGGGTGCAAACCTTCTGTGAGTTCTCTGCCAAGAAAATATCCAGCTACAGTGAGCTGATTCAGGATAATGCTGTTCAATGTGGAGGAAATGCACCCTTTTAAAAATTACATTAAAAAATACACAGTCATAATTGACACCTGAATTTAACTGGATGAATGTATTTGCTATTTTCAAAGGGATGTTTGTTATTTAATTATGGATTGGAAGAAGAAGAAATAGACATGCTTATTTTGTTAATTAAAACACTCTTTTCAATTTTCTTTTAGGTAACTGTGAAATTATTATCTGATATGTAGATTTTTTTTAAAAATTGAACTGATCCAAACTCTAACTTGCAACAGTCCAGATTTTCTCATCTTCACTCTGGTTAGGAGAACATCCTGTGGAATAAAACAAACAATAAGCAAGACTCCAACCCTGTAGTTATTATTATTATTATTATTATTATTATTATTATTATTATTATTATTATTATTATTATTATTATTATTATTACTACTACTACATTTAGTGCCCTAGTGGAATTTTGACACTCTTGGAAAGCTTAGAGAACTATGAAATCTGGCTTTATAATTTTCTAAGCCTTTACAATAAGTATGGACAAGTGTTAACAAATCCAGACTTTTAATAAAAGGCATACATTTTACAAAATCTGATGTTTTTGGACAACAATTTAAAAGAAAAGCTATTTTAGAAACCGCAAGTACATGCAAACACCTGTGGATGTTTCACAACGATGCTCAGGTGTTGGAACAGGTAATGACAAGATTGTACTCTGGGAGTTGTACACAATAAAGTCATTAGGAAAACAGCTGAGAAGCATTGTTCCTTGCCGTTTTGTGTTTTTACTAATGGAAACGTAGAGAACAGAGTGCCTGGGTAAGCGTAATGCAACAGGACAAACCCTCCACAATGCTGTATTCTGCATTCCTTCAAAGGTAAAGACTGTTTAAGGAGCCATTCAATTAGAAAAATGTGACTAGAAATTACCTTTACTATGCTATTCAGTTGTTCATTCGTTTAGCCTGCAATCTTTGACATTCATTAAAAATTGCTGAATATTCTTAACAGTCTTTCAAATATCTATTGTTTGATGTTGATTCAACTGTATGCTGAATTATCGTTTGTGCGTTTTGAGTTTGATGAAAATATAATGCACTAGTAAGATAACTTTTAGCTTTGGAGGTCTGAATTTACAACTTTTTTAAGCTATTTTATGTTTTCATATGATAATATGTTCCTGTTTTGGCTTACGTTCTGGGTGCAGGAGCTCTTGATGTCTAAACTCAATGGAAGCACAGACTCCACAGATCTCTCAGTGAAATTTGATGTCAGCGCAGAGAGTGTCGATCGCACTGCATGCTTCAATCCTCTCCTGCAGTTTGACCACATTGGCAAGAAGAGGCTGAATCAGGTTTGTTCAACACAGGATGTTTCAGTGGGAAAATGCTTTCTAATAGCTTCTTATCTACACTTGTGCGACTGAGTTAAATGTTCAAGTGAACTTGAACTTTTTCAGACTTTGCATTATTGCGTGGGTATACCTGTTACGTGTCATTTAACTTTAACCAAGGACGAGGGCTTGCTGTTGAAGGTGAGGATCTGCCGAGTGCTTAGTGAACTATAGCTCTCTCTGAACTTTTCTGCTCTTTCTTGTTTCCCAAAGGTTGCTGCCTTTTCCAGGCATGGCACTTCTGTCTGATAGACAGAAAAGAAAGCTGAAAAAGAAGTAGGAAAATGAAAGATTTATTTAGTTTTTCATGAAACTGGGTAAAGTTAAGGTGAATTACTATCTTGAAGTGCAGCTCATTTTAGCTTTGAAATACATCTTTTGTCATTGCAAACCCAACCTCAGGAGTGCCACCATGATGTTCAGTTTCCTTGACTCAAAAAAATATTTGCATCTTAAACCTTTTTTCTACATCTTACCAAGAACTTTACTGTGTGTTATTGACATTTTATCTGACATATAGGAGCACATAATAGTATGCACCTTTTTTTATAACGTATCTAGAAATTTCAGGGCTGCCAAAAAAAAAGGGCCTTATAATGCTTGAAAATAAAGTATTGTTCTACTAGTTTTAATTGTAAATTTGAGTGCATTGCATTTGTACCCAGTCCCTTTTACTCTAATACTCCTAAATCAATTAGGTGGAGCCGGTTGCCTTCAGATGTGACCTAATAAGCCAATAAGCAGAGTCCACCTTTTGTAAAATCATCAGTATAAATACAGCTGTTCTGCGAACACCTCAGAGGTTTGCTAAACCCTCCCGTGGTCTGAGCACGATGCTCAGGAGGAGCGCGAAAAAAATGTCACGGTCGGACAGCGGGGAAGCAGGGTGGTTGTCCGGCCAGACCATCAATTTCAAAACCACACACAAAAAAATGTGTTAAGATGCATACTAGGTCAATGTGACCCTGTCAAACCACACACAGAGTATATTTAATACAAATATTAAAAATTAAAAAAAACTTGTGCTGTCTAAATCTCTTAAGACCGCATGACGATTACAGATGGACAAATCTTAATATAGGGCAGTCCTAGAGGAAAACCTGCCACTAGCTACAAGAGACTTCAGACTGTGCCAGAAGGTTTATATTCCTGTAGAAAACTACTTTAATCATAAAAGTATAGTGGAATGATATAAATCAAATCATATAATTGTGTTAGAATGAGCCCAGTAAGGTTTGAATGTAAATCCAATTTATAATTTGTGGCAACCTTTACATAATTACCGTTTCGACTCACTCTATTCAGTTTGACTGCTTGAGCTATTTCACAAAGAATAGTCAAAATGTCAGTCTGTAGATGAGCTGGAAGAAACAGAATCAACAAAACTCAGAATTTCAAAACACTGCGTTAAATTCATTGCAAATGAATTATTGTTTGTAGGGAGAAATTTTAAATATTGTCCCTCATAAAAACTGGGTTAAACTTTCTTGTGAAATACTGTTGATCTCAATGAAAACAGTCATTGGAATGTTCCTATTTTTAAATATAAATATTCCCTTCTCACCCTCCGCAGGTGGTCACCATTGCAATACGGTCAGTTTAGCTGACTGTATAGCTCAATGGGTAAGTCACCAGTCCTCCACCCAGGAGACCTGGGTTCAAATCCAGGCTGGGGCTGGGACAAAAAGTTACAACAGTAAAATTGTAACTTTACTGATAACTTTACATGCTTATCAATGAGAGACATTGATAAGCATGACATGCCGGCTCAAACATCACCCGGCCAAACAAGGTCTGCATCAGGTGCTGGGAAATCAGAGCAAAAATCTTGTTCTACTGGAACAAGACGGAAATGGGCATGAGGTGAAAACATGGATCTATATATAAATATTTAAATGGTAGAATCAACAATGCTCATTGCCATTGTATTTGAAGATCTAACACATTTTAATCCAGACTTTGCCCATTTTAGGCTTATCGCATGAGGCTGCATAGCTTTGCATAGAAACACCCTATTAAGGGAATGATTAAAATGCCTTTTCTGCTTCAGGTGCCAGTGTTGTTTGTCAAATAAAAGGGAATGGAGAGAAAACAAGTTACACCCATCAATCAACCATTAGGAGAAATACAACTGGATGGATGGATGAATGGATGGATGGATGGATGGATGGATGGATGGATGGATGTGAGGGTTTTCCTCTTTTCTCAATAAGACTCAAACCTGGAGTTGATGGTGGACGTTCAGGGATCAAAGCTAGTTTTATTGTCTTAGTTCTTATGATAAAATTGATTAAGTGTGGTTGTTGATGTTTACGCTTTTTTGTGCTCATGTCCAAGAGAAAGATGGAGAGAGAGAGAGAAAGAGAGAGAGAGAAAAAATGGGGGATGGCAGGATGCCACTGAAGATGGAAAGTGAAAAAGCGCAACAAGAAGAGTAACGACTTACTCCAAAAATTGATTTATCTTTCTATAAATGATGGCTACATCCCCCCAAATGGCTTTATAAATTAATTGCTGTCTTATTGGAATAAAAACCTTCTTGTGCGGACATGATTGATATCCAATGTTGTGGCCTGCGCTGGAGTACCCCCCGCCCCTCCTTCTTTGTTAGTGGGGTCCCAGCTGGAGCGGTAATGCACTGATGGTATTAACCCTGATTAATAACTAACAATACGCTTTCCTCATACATCAACAGAACGAAGTGGTTGACTGGACGTGGGATTGGCCAAGGCTGCTGCCAGCCTATGAGGGCATGAGTCAGGTCACCTTCAGAAGTCTGCTAGCCAACAGGTAAGATTGTACTTAATAGTTACGTTTGCATTCGAACTAGGACTGCAAACTAAAAAGACATAGAATTTGTCAGTTCTTCAGATGACCATCTTGCTCATTTATGGTTTAAAACTGAGTTGTGGAAACAGCTAATTAGTTGATTAGATCTTCACAGAAAGATCTTGCTTCTTTCTGCGACAGGTGATCTTTTTTTTTAATAACAAGTGATATTAATTGATAAGTTGAGGCAGTGGTGAAATCAGGTGCTGCACAACTGCAGGATGAAGTTCACACAATAAAGCTGAAAACTGGTCATCCAACCCATATCTGTTTTTGTTTGCACGCTGATTTTAATTTGCTTGTTTTGTTTATAATGGTACCTCTGCTCTATGTTGTCTTCATTTGAACTAAATGAAACAGAGCACAGAGGCAGGTTTTGGCTCATTTTGTTGTTGCTTTTTTTTCCTAATTAGTATAAGCCACAATGTCTCCCTTAAATCACGATGGAATTTTTTTCACCTTTCAAAATAAAACAACAATCTTTCATATATGTGTCCAACCCCCACCCCGCCGCTGCAGAGTTCTCTTCTGCAGAGAGAGTTTTCCACAGAAAACTCTCTTCTGTGTCTAAATTATTTATAGTTCCGTTGTAATTATACAATACAACAGAGCTTTATGATACAGGATGAAAGTTGCATTGTGGATTGGCAGAAGGATGTTGGAGCCATATAGGGTTTTGCTCCTTTTTCTGCTCTAAGATGGTGAAAATTACAGCAGTTCTGACTTAGGTTCATGTTTTTGCAGGGGTTTTGATAGGAGGTGCACTATACTATACTATTTGCATGTTCCTATGTCCTTAGTCTTTTCTGTTAAAAGTTCACAAGTTTAAGTCATAAAGAGAGCTCTATATGCACTCCTCAGCACAATGCCTCTCTGTCATGAGGAATCATGTTTCTTTATGTTCTTTTGTCTTCGGCTTGTTTCGACTGTATATCCCCTGGATGTCAATGTAACTTTATTTTTATTATTTAATATACTTTTATGGCACAATAATTCCTAGAATGTCCTATTTAGAGTTTTGTGACATTTAATTTTTCTGATAATTGTTGAAAATCATTTCTTCATTGAAAATATTTTATAATAAAAGTATATGGAATGTGGAGTTTAATTAATGCCATTGTTGTTTTCTTCTAAATTGGGAGCTATGTAAATACATAGAGCAATATTTTTCTGTTAAAATTCTTATTTTAAAAAATTCCTTACCATCCATCTCACTATCAGTGGTGGCAAATGTGGAAGCTTGTCCAGCCTAGTGGACAGTGGATACAAGAAATGGACCCCTCTTTTATGTCACACAACTGGTTGTATGACATAAAGGAAACAAAATATCACAAATTATTATTTAGCAGAATCTAAAAGCTGCAGTCTTCTTAACAAAGTGAAACACATGGAGGGTCAGTAGTAAAGCAGCACATAGAGGCTGAAGTTCTTGATGCAGCTTTAAGGGTTTGATTGGTGACCTCAGTCCTTTTTCTATAAGTTTTTATTTGTCCCTCTCTGCCCTTCCTGTGAAGCTATTATTAAATAAAGTGAAACATTACAAAACCTTAAAAGCATAAAAAGTGCTTGAATTATATTTATTTTCATGCGAGCATTAGTGGTATCAGTAGTTGTATCACTAATGGATTTTCTCCCACCCACTTAATACATTTACAGATTAAAGATTTATTTTCATTTTTTTCCTGAAGTGAGAGATTATATAACAGTGGCAAAATATATGTTTATTTTAGCTGTTACACATCTGATCCAGGGATGCCTGTAAATGTCTCGGATGTTTTGTAAAACGCATTAAGTGCGTGTGTTGTACCTGATCCGAGCTTACTTGGAGACCTCAGGAATAATAAAATTGAGCTGATGATGGATAAAGACTGGCTGGCTCAGATCTCGGTGTCACCTGACTGAAGTTTTTTTTTTTGCCTGAGACCACCTTTCCTGTCCCATCCTCCCATTCCTCTCTTCCCCTCCTGCTCTGCAACAGGCATAAATATTTATGCAGGTATGTGACACATATTAGATTGCAGTACTTCAGGCTGTTCCCTGTTCTCCATTCACAGCTGTCACGCTGCCAACTATCAGGGAGCTATGGGGCTACTGCACCTTGTCTCCACGCCTACGCCCAATCCATTCTAAATCACTGCCATTGTAACACACACACACCTTTCTAACAAAGGGCAAGCTCTGCATCTGCCAAGGACACGGGCCTAATAAGGGTGAAGTACGCAGCACTGTGCTATGCTGTGACGAGCGTTGTCGCCTTCATGCCTCTGCCTCATCTTCCCACATACACATAACCCATTCTTCCCCTCCCTTATTTGCTGCTTTGTTGCATGGTAAAACAGGGACTGTCATAGCTTGACTGAGCCAAATTAGGGTTAGGGCGTTCATGAATAGAAACTGGGTAAGGTGGATATTAAGTCAGATAGAGGAAGGCTGAGGAATGGAAAGATTGGAACTTGCAGTTTGAGATTGTGAGTGACATGTTAAGAGGCGACAGTCAATTTTCATAAGGAACTAAAAGAAAAATGAGAAATAATAGGAATGGGAGGGGGTAAAAGTTATATAATTTACCCTAATCTCCCAATATCAAAGTGTCTTAAATGCTGTCATTTCCATCATTAGCCGCTCTTTGTTAGGCCCGAGGAGTGGATTTCATGGAGGATTTGGAGAATGGCTTTGGTTCTGCCTGAGTCACTCACAGAAAGCAGGAAGCTGGTTCCATGACTGCTGACATGTAAGCTGTCAAACTTTCCCTTGGATTCATAAGTGCTCAGAAATATCTCTTGAGCTATAGAGGTTAATTCTCAGATAGGCATGTTTGATCCACTGAGCTGTTTTGTTGAGATGAGAATGAGGTACTTTGTATACCGTTGGGATATTTTCATACAGACAACAATTGGTTTTCTTCCACTTTATTTGCTGGGAAAATTGTAGCATGTGGGATATTATATACAAGTTAATTCCAGTAGTTTAGAAGAAACAAGTTATTTTATTTATAGTTCCAAATGTGAAACCAAATTTTCTACATAGAAACTAAACTTGTGAAATACAGATTGTTTTATTCAAAGTGTTTATTTATGACTACTACTACAATTTTTTAAAAATTATAACAGACTTTACGTGTACATCTCAAAGTGCTACAAAATGACAACAAAAAAGTTATTAATCCTTGTAAAAACAATAGAACTCATTTAAAATATCAAACATAAGATCTTAAGAAGATTTCCAAAAAAGTAGTTCATCAGAAAACTATGATTTTTATGTATATCATGATTTGTGGGTTTGGTGAGGTGAGGGAAGACACAGGCAGGCCAGGATGAAGATGATGATTTTAATGACAATCCAGGGAACTGATCTACAATGAACAAGACGTTACACGGCGGCACAGGGGAAACTGGCTGATACACACGACGAGGATCCGACAAGAGACAAAGACAACAGGTGGACTTAAATACATGAGGAAGGGTAATCAGGAAACTAGACACAGCTGGGATCAATCAACAGGGAGGACAGGGCAGAGACTCACAGGGAAACAGGACTAAAGACAGAAAATCTCAAAATAACCACACAACAATGTAATAACAATTGTTGTTACTTTACATACTTATGTTACTTATGTTACTTTACATACAATCTTGGTCATTTAATCGCCAAGATTAACACAACAAAGTTCCTATGTATAATTAATGTATATAAGTGTCATTGTTCGAACTAAGTTACTTAAAATACATTATTTTCAATTATAAACTGAAATAATGAGGTTTTATGACAGTCTTAATTGTAGCAGTGATGCCCAACATGAGTGTTTGAGATGTATAAAATAAGATGAATCATTCCTACTTTCCATGGTCCACAGTTTTTCTTTCCGTCTGAAAAGTTTTAGTCTCCTTGAATGACTTCTCTTTTCTGTACACAGATGATGTTATTTCTTCCTCACCAGACTTTGTGAGTTAGCAGAGTGGCCCATTGGCCTCCAATATATTGTTATAGTGGCAGGACAGTTATTGTGCCCAGGTTTTATGTCACATTCTAATGGAGCAAGGCTATGAGTTAAGGGCGCTGGGCTTTTAAAACAGGGCTGTTAAATCACAGTTCAGATGACTTCATTAGCTGAGCCGGACACACACTGGAATATTCGAGCCTTTGCACAAAAACACACACCCTCACACACATATATGCATACACTTACACGCCGCTACCTTGACAATGTAACATCAGGGCCAGACAGGAGGCATAGTCAATTTATACAGGTGTGTGTGTCCTTCTTTGTCACCTGTCACTTCCGTTCCCTCAGCATGATGGTTCATCCATCATCTGCAGATTGAGCTTTTCAGCAGAAACTAGACTGATTAATACCACAGGACCCCCAGGGTTGACTAGCTGACTGCCTGACCTGACTTCCATCGCACACAGGCTTTTGATGTGTATGTATGTAAGTAGATGGATAGCTTCTGTGCAAAATAACTTTTTAGGCAACTTATCTGTCGACTACAAGGTGGTCTAGGTTAGGTGGAAATTTTGTAATTGGTGAAAAAGCTGTTTTATTTTGTTGGTGGATGGTGAGATACGAATATATTGACTGAAAACCAGAGAAACTGACTATACTATGCAATACGCAAAGTCCAAAATATTTATTTTGGACTTTGATAATGAATTGCAAATTACAATCTTTGAAAAATAATTGCGAGAAGGAATCCATTCGTGGATCCCAAAATCTTGCCAGACGGAAAAAGATTGTGGTTCATCCGGCAAGTTCCATGGATGACCTCCAAAGGATGGCAGTCAAAAGGCATCGTGATGAAATACCCAAACTTTATTTTATCCCTTAGAGAGATCACAACCATCTTAGAAGGGAAGTTTGTTTAAACCACTTAGTTCTGAGACGTAATCCTTGAAGACATGATCCATATCTTATCATTGGTAAGGGTCAGGTTGTAGCTGGATTATTAAAATTGAGCCCTTTGCTTTTTTAGCTCAGCTCTTTCTCCACCGTTGTTAGACAACAGGAACTCTGCACATGAGGCAAAAACATGTCTATTCGTAAACATCATAAAGAGGATCTCTGACTAGTTACAACCCTGATGAAGTCCGACCCGCTCAGGGAGCAAGCTTGCTGTGCGTGCAAAAAAAAATGTGGATGCTGTTCATACTTTAGGTTTACAAGGACCAAGTACACCCTAAAAGCATCCTCAGCGATCTGTACTTCTGCCCCCTCAAAAAGCCTCATTTTGCATCATTCCTGTTTTGTACATGCACTTTCTATTTCTTTCTAACTCTTTCAAGAGCTGTCTTCATGTTTATGGGCTGACTTCTTGTTTTCTGATTTATATATCCCAAAACCTGTTACATTAATTTTGCTTAATATGTGATCTCAACTGGGGTTTATGGTGGTATAATGTTACCCCCACTGAAATAAGATCCAAGGTGTGAATCATGGGTCAGGTCTTTCTGCATGTGTGTGCTCTCTTCTAGCACTGTGGCTTCCTTCAACAGTCTAAAGACATGAATGCTAGCTTAACTGTTTCATTAGGTATGAGTTTGTGCATCCAATAGTTATTTTTCCTGATTCTCTCTGACCTCTCCTCTCACCTATTTATCCTGAGGAGAATTGACAGAACCTCCCTGTCCCCTCCATCTTCCCAACCTTGTAATGATGAGCAGATGTAGAAAATGAATGATGTTGAATGATAAGACATATAATCCTCTTGAAGAAACTTGCGCACAAATGATCTGAATTGAGAGTCACTATTTTATAATTGAAATGTGTTCATTCTGCCCCATTCTTAACTTACGAGGCACTCGTTCTTATAATTGCTGGAAGTCAAAGTATGAAGTGTTTCAAGTGAAGATGAAGACTCCTCAGTTAGATGTATAGAAATGGATAACTCATCTGCCTTGTCCTTGGTGAGTCTTTGAAAGAAACCTTTTCCACAGTGAGCACTTGAAACCCCTTTCCTCCATACTTTTGTATAAAGCAGTCAAGAGAAACTCAACACCTCTATAGGCTGGGATTAATGGCAGCTTTACTGACCCTTCACTTTATTCTTTCTTTTGATTGTGCTATGAGGCCTTTATGTGCCAAAGTCTTTCAAGTCATTTTTCTTTCCCATACAAAAAAAATAAAACAGAAGAAAGTGTGGTGTATTGCCCGAGACAGAAGTCAGGTTTCAACTGTCATTTGCCAAGGTGACTTTGTAAAACTGTATCCGTGTGCCTGTATGTCAGAGAAGGTCCTCTGACCTGGTTGATAAGGGGCAGCTAGCTATGAGGAATGAAGCTTCATGTGTCACAGGGCAGTCTTCCACTCCATCACTTGGACCTAGTATCATCCAAGGACATTACCTGTGGTAAGACACCACTGGTGGCCTTTCAAAAAAAAGGGATGGGAAAATGTGAGGGCCTTAAACTGCTCACCTTTCAATTAAGGTTCAACTCAGGACATTCGAATGTTATTGAAAGTAAATTTATTTCAGTAAGAATTCTAAAAGTGAAACTCATATAATATACAATCATGTTTATTTATTTATGTCTCCTGATTTATTAAACATGGTTTACAGCTAATGAAAACCCAAAATGTGGTTTCTCATAAATACAAAACTGCCAATAAAGGTTGTTTATTTTAAGGCAGAAATGGAAGCGTGCGGAAAAGTGTGTGACTGTTCTGTATACTATGTGCTCCCTGAACTTGGTTGGAGCTCATTTTGCATCAGCTTGACATGGCATGGAGTCAGGCAGCCTGTGGCACTGCTGTAATTTTAGGGAAGCCTAACCATCTTAAATGAACTCCAATGTGTTTACTGAGCCTGCCTATGTTAATTTCTTCTAAATTCTTGTGCCGTGTACAGTGCTTTATGGTCATCTAAACACTGTAGTACAATAGTTTTTCATTCACTTAACTTTTTGTGCCTTGCCATCCTTGTGAATGGTATCATTAAATGTTCACTGAGCAGTTATATTTTCAGCAGTTTTTCCCCATTGTTGTTTTAGTCATAACATTCCTCTTCTTATTTTTTTTTATTTTTCATCAGTTTTACATAATATTCCAATTTTCAGAAAAAACAAACTATGCATTTTATTAGATGTAAGCCATAGTAAATCAAAATTCAACAAAATAAACAGTTGAAACGCATCAGTGTGTGTGTGCGCGTGTGTGTATGTGTGTGTGAGAGAGATCAATCTGCATGTGAGTTTTGCTTCTTAAAGGGATTTACTGAAAAGTTATACTACTACACATATATACCTGAGATAAGTTTCAAAGCTTTTTTATTTTTATTTTGTTGAGTAAGCGCTGTTTTTTTTTCTATTTTATAAAATGATAAACAATAGCCATAACAGATTTTTAAATGGCCTATAGGTTAAGTAATTCAATATTCTAAGCGATAAAGTAACGTTCAAACAACAAAGTGTGTCCTCCGCATTTACTGATCGTTTCTGTTACCCCTTAGGTCCATAACAATAGCAGTTTGTGGAAAAATGCCAGTCTGTGGCATTCTCTTGCTTGAGCAGCTCCTTAAATTGCAGCAATAGGCGCTTGTGCTTTCAGAAAGTGGGCAATCGCCATCTGTTCCCGGGCGCTGCCATATGGTGGGCTTTTTTCTCAGGGAATAAAATAAAAACAAATATGTCAGAATGTTCGTCTTCCTCCACGGACGCTGATCAACCTGGGGAAAAGCTGGATCGGAGTGTGTCTGGATTAATGGTCTTACTTTATGCTTCAGGGAGTGAAGCATAAACACAAGCAAAAAAAATGTTTTTTTTTTGCTTGTGTTTGCTGGGGCTCTGTGTAGGTGTGCGATGACTGTACACATGCATCCTTTGTGAGGGCATGTACATGCTAATGTATGCGCCTGTTCCTGTACGTGTTTACTGAATCATTTATCTGACTTAACGGGGGTAAAACTTATCTTTTAGTTCTCAAGCAGCTGGTTGCCCTAGTCTTGGTTGCATTAAAAACACACACGGGAGAAAAAGAGCTTCAAGGTTAGCCAGAGTGACATTTCATGGCTGCTACTGCCAGAAAAACAAGGAGAGATGCTCTCGAGCCATCATCAGGCTCTCTGTCTTGCAAGGCCATGAATTCAAAAGACTTGTCAGTTTTGAAAATCAGGGGAGTGTGATGTGTCATTGAGGAAGGGCTGCTTTCTTCTCTCGTCGTTCCTCTTGTGTGTCCCTTCCACTGACTGACAGCTAGAGATGGGAGTCTGTTTTGGTCGAGACAGAATGTATCTTTTGTCTGCTTGGTTATACATGCTGTGTTTAGTCTTCGCTACCTTTGGACGGCACTGACACGTTGAAGTTTTCATTAGCCGTAAGCAGGTGGCGTTGGCGAAGGGAAGGCCTGCTGCATATGCTGATGTGCACGTGTTCCTGCTCTAGACCAAGTGGGCGAAAGCAGGCACATCGTGGAGGGAGTGCCCGCACGTGTGTCCGCCTGCACAAGTGTGTGTGAATGTTCGGCATTGCACTTTAGTGTATGTTGTACTCGGAGGTTTGCTCCAAAGGCGAATAAATCAGTGATGCCTGGGATAAGGCCATGGCCCCTCCTCAAACCGCACAGACAAGCTGAGAGGCTCATTAATCAAACGGCCAGTCACAGATGTGATGGCTTCCACACAAACCGCCAGCAGACTGTGAAAGTCACATCCAACAGAGTCAACTGTCAGCCAGGCAGGCGGGCTGCACTTTCCTCCCCGCTTCGTTCTTTTTCCACCCCCTGTTGTATTTATCTCTCACTCTCCCCTTACCTTCTCTCACCTCCAGCGTGATGCCTCGGTGTGATACATCTCAAATATTTGTCTTGTCCCTCTAAAAACGATCTCAAGGGTCGAGGAAAATCCATCTTCTCAGAGAGTGGTCATGGTCAGACCATTCTGGAGGCACGAGACATCAGTCATTACTACACATGGCTCCGCTCGACGCGCTAACGGCAGAGCAAAACAACACGTTTTGTTCTGTAACCTTTGCTGTGCAGGCATCTATTGTAAACTGTTTGTTTGATATCTGTATTTCGCTGTCCCAAAGAAGAGTTGAAGAGTTGCTTCATGTTATTAAATCAGTACTGATTTATATCAATCAGCATATATATATCACTTAGAAGCAGATTTGTGGCCTTGGCTACAACTGGTCTCCTTGATTCATTGGGTTGGCTCTCCCAGGATTTT